>CATIWF010010547.1:0-14263 GCA_949630135.1 Balakata baccata | reverse complement strand
TTCACGTGTATATTGTTAGAGATAATCCGAGATTGGATTGTTGTGGTTTGGTACAACCCAACAAGGTGAGAAGTTAAAGACAAATCAAGAAATTATAAAGGTATAATTTCTGAATTTTCCTTAGTTAAATTAGTTTTAATTAGCATAAGTATTATCATTTGATTCGGGTTTTTGAAAAATTTTATTTTCCGCTGCGTAATATGTATATGATACATGCTCAAAATCCATCATTGATATCAAAGTCACCTTGTGCCCATTAAAATTAATTTTAATTTAAAGTTGCAATTGAATTGCACGGTTTTGGCATTTTTGGTTATTTAAGTTTGAAAAATTAAAATTAATTTGTGTTTTAAATATTTTTCTTTCAATAATCTAATCATGGGATGATTAAGGATGATTATTTTGAATTAAAAATATTATGAATATGATTCAAATAATTAAATTCAAATTTATTACAAAATTACAGAAAATTGCATTATTGATGAATATGTGATGTTATTTGGATTAATTATTGGGGCTGCTCATATTTTTCTTATAATTTGATTATGGAAAAATTATTTAGGTATATTAAGTATGTGTTTAAGCTTCTGGAAGTGTCTAATAATTAATTAAAAATTTTTTTAATTAATTTTTCAAACAAACACTGAAATAAGGCTGTTTTGGGTACCTGGCCGGACTGTTTTGTTTGAATTTTTTTATGCGAATATTTTGTTTTCAGTACCTTGAAATAATTTTTATGTGATTAAAAATATGTTATTTTGATGTTAGATATACGCCAAAATCAATTTGCTCGAATTTAAATTTCCAAATTAATTCTAGACAGTAAATAGGTCATTTTGAGCGTCTTATGTATTGGTTCATTTGTCTTGATGATTTTGGCTTGTGCCAAAATTATTTTGATGGACTTGAGCTAATCTATAGATGCTTAGAATGATAATTTGAGGTGCTGAAAATTTTAGAAATTTTTGGAAATTAATTTAGATTTAGTTTAAAGTGAGCAAATTAATATCTATTATGACTAGAATATGGTATGTATGTTAGAATTAAATTATTTAATTTTTGTCATCATAATAACCTAATTTTAAGGTGGATTAATTTTAAATTAATTTCTGGAAATATGGAATTTAATTATTTGATTAAATATTAATTTTCATATTAAAATGACATACAAAATTGAATTAACCAAAACAATATAAGTAGGCAATTTCGGTTCAAGTGTTGAAACCGATTTTCAAATTTAGAATCCAAAATTGTCACTACCTTATTTATTTTACTTTAATTTTATGCACTAGAGAATGCATGCTAGGGATATATGGAAAGACATGATGGATGATTATGGACTTAGGTCCAATGTGATTGAGCATGCATGATTTTTGTTTTATAGTAAATAAGACATGCGTGTCCCTGCCTATCTCTTCTTTCTCATATGTTTCTTTTCTCATCTTACTCCCCTCAAATGTAAATTAAGGTTTTCCATTTTTGAAATATGTAATTACATTACATAGGATTAAGATAGAATAGGGATGCAAAGGAGTAGGAAGCAAGGGAGATGGTGCCATAAACAAGAAGACTTAGAAGTAGGAATTTGATTTCTATTTTTGGGTTGTAATTTATGGAAATACCTACGTAAGACCTAGTGAATCTCTCTTTGGCTCAAGAGACTGACTTTAGTATGTCCATAATCATGCCATATAGTTAATGTAACTATCTTTATATATCCATGTGATGAATGTATGATATATAAAAGCATGCAATAATAACATGATGAGACTAAATTAAGAAAATCCCTTACTAAATAAATAATTATGTCTAATGCCTTCCATTAATGTGAGGAGAACTAGAGTTCTTCCAGAGTTAGAGTTGTTGAGTTGCCTCAAACTCACTCTATAAGAATTTATTTGAACCATTGAAATTAGATTTCATGATTAATGGGTTGGACTTAACCAATATCATTGATTTGCTGGATTTGTGCCAAGGTCAATGAGCATTGGAGGTGAAGTTGGGTAAGTATAGATGAGATGTGCACATATCAAGAGTTGGTAGCGCAGTGTATGTGCACACATCAATTAGTTGATAGCGTAAGATTCGATAGTTGCATGGATATACAATTGGTATGGATTAGATATCTACCAACTAAACTAAGGATGGTTTGTTGAGTTGCCTCAATGTCATTCTTAGTAAATTGGATATCGACCCACTAGGAGAATTTACATATTTGTTCTCTTGGATCCATAGTGAGTGCTATGGATTCATAATAAAATAGTGGGAGCTATAATGCATTTTATTAAAAACCTAATATCATGCATTCATTCATGTACACACTTCTACAATCTCGATCTTTACATCTAGGTTGTTAGAATCATATTATTCAATGTGAATCAATGCGTAATCCTGAGTCATACATTTTGACTAACCTAAACTTCCTTGATTGACATAAAACTGAGAATGGTTCTCAAATCCAAAGGGTTGGCAAAGTCTCAGAATAGCTATTTTCCTTCCCTTAATGCTTGAGATGCAAGTGTATGCAAAAGCGTTATGTATGCAAAACCATACAACAAGTAGTATGAAATGTATGCAAAACCATTATATATCATCTTTGAGAGATGGCCAATGAGCAAGCTCACGTTGAGTGATATGAGATATCTAAATTGCTTTACCACTCCAAGATGATAGAAGGGAGATCTAAAATGTATTATGCATTATAGATAAAAGGAAAAAGTAGAGAGACATCTTAAAAGGTACTTCCATTATGGCAAGAGTTGAAAAATGGAAATGGAATAACAAAGCATATTTGGAATTTTAAAGAAGCAAAAGGATAAGGCATATAGATGCACTTCCTATTTTAAGTAAATTTGATAAAGAGCATAATATTGTTTCTTGTAAAAATACATGGGTATTAGATTCTACATGTAGGCCTCACATATACAAGATATGTAAGACCAAAGCAACAATTGAATGCTTAAGTAAGGAGAGTCAAAACTGTGCACATTGGCCATATGGCAATAGTTGCTACAATAGCTATAGAGGCTTAAGTTTCAACACTCTCTAGTAAGCTTGTTTAAAGGTCTAAACAATTGCAATTTTGTTTTAGTTTATGAATAAAGAATATAATTTTGTTTAATAGTTAAACAAAAGTTCTTCATTTGTCTATTAAAAACAATTGTTGTTCTATGTAGTCAAATGATATTTCTTATGAAACTAAAATATTATGCAATAGAGTTTATGATTATGGAATGTTTGATTCTATCCTCAATATTAAATTTAAAGGGTTGATGACCTAAAACCATAAATTATGGCATTGTCAACTCAGGCATATAAAAGAGAATCATATGATGAGTTATGGTAACTTAGGGTCATTTGATTGTAAATCATGCAACAAGTGTGAATCTCATTTGCTAAGGAAGTTAACAAAAACACTTTTTAGTGAAAAAGGATGAACATGCAAAAGGACTGATGGACCTTGTACATAGAGATGTATATGGATCAATGTTCATGCATGCCATAAATGGTTTTGTCTACTTCATTACCTTGATTATGATCACTCATAATTTGGGTATTTGTATATGGTGAGATACAAATTTGAAACCTTTGACATGTTCAAAGAATTCAAAAATGAAGTAGAGGAACAATTTAGTAAAAGTATTAAGACACTTAGATTAGATCAAAGTGAAATAATACTTAAGCTAAATGTTTCAATGTCATATAAGAGACAATAAGATTGTATCTGAATGAACCATATCTTATATGCCATAGCATAATGATATGGGTAAAAGAAGTATTCGAACCTTGTTAGACATGGTAAGGTACATAATAAGCTTTTAAAATTCCTTAAAGTTCCTTCTATGGTCATGAACATGGGATTATGTTTATGTGACAAATATAATTCCTTATTAGTCAGTTAATGTTGTTCCATATAAGATTTGAAATAACATAAAACCTATTCTTTCATAAATGAAAGTTTATTTATGAAAGTTTAGGATTATATTACTTAAAAGAAGTAGATAATGTTGGATTAGTTAAAAGCTCAATCTAACCCTACGTCTGTATGTGGGATATCTAATAAGTCATTTGGTTATCAGTTTTACCACTGTTTGAAGCAAAATGTGTTTGTTTCAAACAATGCTATCTTCCAAGAAAAGAGTTTCTTTTACAATAAGATAGTGGGGGCAAGAATGAGCTTGATAAAGTCCAAATACATACTCAAGCAAACACAAATCAACTGACAAAGCCTAAATATGTTATTCATATAGACAAAGTAACAGTAAGACCTTATGAAACACAAGAGCTTCATAAGTAATGTAGGATACGAGTTATTCCCGAGAGATATAGATCTCTTATAAGTGAATAAAATGATCGTATTGCACATAAAGGATCATGAGCCTGCTACTTATTAAGAGACTCTGAAGAGTTTAGAATATGACTAATGGCTATAAGCCATAAGTCGATACGGATTCCACAACTAAAAGTACATTACAACTTCCAAGGCAGCTGAGGAAGCGGTTTGGATAAGGGAATTCCTCACAAAGTTAGAAGTGATTCCTAGCATTATAAATCCAATATGATTGGAACAACAATAGAGCCATTACATGTGCAAAGGAATCATGGTCTCATCAAAAGGTCCAAACATGTACTCAGCATTATCAAATGATTAGAGAAATCAATGGTAGACGTGATATAATGTTAGAAAGAGTTCCCACTGATCAGAAAATATATGATCGAGTCACTAGACAAAAACCCTAAAAGGAATATGATAGTCATATCCTCGACCATAGTGTAATATACAATGGTGATTAGTTTTAGTACAAGTGGGAGATTGTTAAAAATGTGCCCAAAAGGCAATCATCTCAAGCACTTATTGTACACATTCATAAAGACATTCTTTCATTATATTAGTATTCATTTGCATATGAATTGATATAGATCTTAAACTGATTAATGAAAGTCCATGATATGAAAGATAACATGAGGGAAATCATGATAATGAGATTTCTATCATGTGTAATTATGTTAGTATCTAAATTATCCCTAGTCATAGGATCAACAAGACAGAATATTGTTGATCTTGATAGACTAGCACATGTTATACTCATTGATTGGATCAAGTAGTAGATCTCATAAGCTGTGAGCATAAAATGTTCAAAATTAATATGTGGATGCTTACTAAGAGTAGTCGAGTATATTAGATGACCTGCTATGAGATGATCATATGAATTATCTATTCAAATGTCAATGATAGTCTCATCATAGTAATAGTGCATGTATCCTTAAACTTGAGGTACTCATAGATATCTTGGATAATGATTATGTGCTTTGACTCCATTCCTTGTTACCTTATAGAGGTCGCTCCTAGGGCAGTGATTGGGTACATCCTGAGGTATTCGAAGGTAATTGGGTAGCCAATAGAGGATTCACCGCTCCTGATAGAGGAAGAGTATACCCACGGCCTCGTATTAGGATCATTACTCGAAAATCTCTGGTCAGAGTGGAAACGTCCTGAAGATGGTCTTTAGTGATATGTCTAATAGAGTAATGAGTCCCAAGGACAAGATCTAACATCACTTGGGCTAGATGTGACGTAGTCAATCTAATGGGAGTTGACACATAGTCCATACTCTAAACCGAGTGGGGTATAGGATGGTGAAAGGACGAATTGCACATATTATTGTCTATGGAAAGGTTCATAGTCAAACCACTAACTTTTTGGTCAATTGGGGATCATGATGTGTTGTTAGATACCACTCATGACTTGCTTAAATTATTTGATAATTTAAGTGGCCAACATAACTGTGAACCTAATGGGTCACACACTTTGGAGATGTGAAGATTGAGTAAAATGGCTTTGGATGAGATCCAAAATATGAGAGAATTATTTTAAGTCGGATCGTGATAAAATTGAGGGAAAAAATTGCTTGGAGGAGTTGGCGGGCCCGCTGGCCTGGCAGGCCAGCCGATGAGCCTGCTACACCTGGCAGGCTGTGCACACAGTAGCTCCCAATTGGCTATAAATTGGCCAATTTTGAGATAATGACTTCATTTTCTTATGTCTTCAATTTTATTCTAATTTTCTGATTTTCTTTTGGATTTAAAAGACTCCAAAAGACAGAAAATAAACAAAGAAAATTTTTTAAGAGAAGAAAAATTTTTGGAGTCAACAAGAAAATTAAAGAGTTTAATTTTCCTCTCAAATGAACATACATTATTGCTAGCATTTTGAGGTATGTTCAAGTCATCTTCCTTGTTGTTTTATCCTCTCATCTTCACGTAGATATTGTTAGAGACAATCCAAAATTGGATTGTTTTGGTTTGCTGCAACCCAATAAAGTGAGAAGTTGAAAAAAATCAAGAAATTGTAAAGGTATAATTTCTAAATTTTCTTTAGTTAAATTAGTTTTAATTGGCATAAGTATAATCATTTGATTCGGGTTTTTGAAAAATTTTCCGCTGCATAATATGTATATGATACATGCTCAAAACCAATTAACGACATCAATAGATATAGATTCTATACTAAACGTCAGGATGACAAAAGTACAATGCAAAATAGTGGAATTACTTTAGTAGTTACATCAAGAGTGTAATGCCCCAACAACTCGGTAATTGTGAATGATATTTTTCCGGGTATGATTAGTATCGCCCGTGATGAATAGTACCACTTGAAGGCGAAAAATATTTTACTTGACCATCGGAAAGTACAATTCATGAGGAGTCTCAAGATATAATTTGAGGTGAAATTGAGTTCAAAAATAAAAATAAGATACAGTTCGGTTTGAATAGTAACCTAGTTTGACTGAACTACAATCGAGCCTGAAAAAAATGCTAGAGACCTCCAAAAAATTATCCGAACATATAGACTTACTCTAAATATTATGAGGGATTTTTTCAGTAGGGAAAAAATTATTTTTGGGTGACTCTGAAAAATAAGTTTTTAGATTGGTAAAATTTTCCAGACCGAGAAATGACGTCATTTTGTCCCGAAAAATTTTGTGTACCCTAAGGAATATTTTTTAAGAATTATGGACACATTTTTATGAGAGATGGTGCAAGAAAAATAGAAGGAAAATAATTGAGCTTGAAAATATTAGAAAAATTGGATAATGGGCCTATTTTGGGTTGGGTCAATGGGTTGGACCTAGCTTGGCCCATTTGGAAGGGTATAAAAGGGATTAAATATCAGAATTTTCAAGAACCCTCTACCACCATCACCACTCCTCTCTTGGCCAAAACCCTCTCCCCCCATTTTCCACTTCAAATTTCTTCAAATTTCTCTCCAAAATTCAACCAAAATTTCTTCTCCCAAATAATTCTAAGGCCCTACATCCATCTTTGGCAAGCTCAAGAACTTAATTTTTGGTGAAGAAGTTGATAGAAGTGTAAAGGAAGATTTTAGAGTAAAAATCCAAGTGAAGTCAATGAATTTAATTAAGTTTTGGGTAGATTTTAAGGTGGAGATTTATAATTCATGCAAATTTTGGATTATTGAAAGGAAAAATTGAGGAAAAACTTATGCATGGAATTTTGCTAGGTAAAGGTGACAAAGAGGGAGCAAGCAAAGATAAGGAAAAGGGGAAAGAAAAAGAGAAATAAGGTTTGTATATACAAATTCTATTGTTTTCCATTTATTTTGATGGTGTTTCATGTGTATGTATGTGTACATGAAGAAAAATTATGAATTCATGGAAATTTAGTATAGAAACATGAAATTTAATTTAAATTATGTTGTTTGGAATGAATGTTTTGATGAAAATAAATTTTGAACTAGAGAGGGTGAATGGACCTAATGGTGTATCATAAGGAAAATAAATTAATTTCATGATATTTTAATGAATTTTAGTTGAAAATGAAAATAGAATTAAAATAAGGTTAGTAGGAATTTAGTGAGAATTTTTGGGGATTAATTGGTTATATTATGGCTTAAATAGGTATTATGTACAATATTGAATAAATTCTAAATACATGTTTTAATAATTATTAATAAAGATATGCATGAAAAAAAATTGCTAATTATTAATAAGGATTATAGAGTAATAAATAAGAAGTGGAAATATAAAAGTTATATAATAATTTTGAATATGTAAGTAAGAATAAGAAATAGAATTATATTTATAAATAAGAAATAAAGCTATTTAATGTTATAAGTAAGAAAAAAAAAAGTAAAAAAAAAAAAAGGTTTTGCCCTTAGTATACTTGTAGTTAAATCAAAAGTACAAGATATAATTGGCTAGCCATAGGGACACATTACCGCAGTACGAGTCACGGCGACTCGCATGTGTAGGCTAATGGCGGTCTACAACCATATTTCTATGTTATCATGTTCACGGCTCTGTGGTCCTTAGTGATCAGTTTTTTTTATATTTTTGGACCTCTGGAGTCCACGTCCCACGTATCCGATTCAATGATTTCTAATGGATGCTAATAGGGCAAAATAAGGAATAAGTAAAGATAATATGAATTCAAGAGTAAAACAGTAATGATGTAAAGATTTTTTTTTTTTAAACAAAAGTAAATGGTAATTATTCAAGAAATAGAATATATATATATATAAAGAGGTTAAATTAAGATAAAATTAGTAGTCAAATGGTAAATTGAAGAGCTTAGAAGGTAAAATTTGGGATAAAAAAAATAAAGTAGAGCACCAAATGGTAATTTTGTTAGGAAATAAAAATAAAAAGGGATTTATAATGAACTAATAGATAAAAAATTAAGGAAATATATATAAAGGGTTGTGCAAGTAAATAGATATCATAATAAGTAACTATGTGTAAATATGTGTTATGGAATTGTATAATAATAATAATAATAATAATAATAATAATAATAAATGATAATTAATAAGTGACAATAATAAAAATAAAATATTATGAATTGATTGTATGAGATAAATGTGCATGCATATTATATATATCTTTAGATAGAAAATATTAGAATTGTATCCACCACTAGGCGTAGACTGCTTAGCATGTAGTTATTGCTGCACGAAGATTTAGAAAGTACAAATTGAGAAGCATAGAAGTTGAAGCGATCATACAACTACAGGGAAAAGAATCAAGAAAATTTAATAGTATTTTGGACTTTTGTAATAAAGGCATGTATATGTATAGTTTTATAATAGATAAAATTGTATCAAACAGTGTATATGTTGGAGGCATGTATATGTATGATGTTATAGACAATATGGATGAATGTGTGATGTACTAATACAATCTATATTATGGATGACATCGATATGCATATGTGTTATGCATGTGTAATAGTTTGGAACTATGGTTATTGGATGTTGTTAAGGTATTGTAGAGTATAATGTGAGTGTTATTTTTCAAATTTGCAGGAAGGTAAGATTTACAGTGTAGTCGTCATACTACTGAAAATTTTAATAACTGAATAGTGAAATAAGACAATTATAGACACATCGTATATATATATATATATATATAAAGGAAAACAAATTACACCAATTTGCTTAATACGTCATTAAGGATAAGAAACAATATTTAATATAGTTAAAAACCGACTTGTAACACTCATTACACGGTACGTATTACAGATATAGGGTGTTACATATTTTTGGTATCATAGTGAGGTTTAGGCGGTCCTAAGATCAAAAAGTGTTTGATATGAATGGATTAATACATATACATGCCATTTTTGACAATTGTGAAATAAGATATTATTCGATTAATGTATGCATGCTCCTTTGTTTTATAGTTGAAATATGGCATCCAAATCAAGTAGATGTGAGGAAGCAAGTAAAGGAGAAGCTTCCTTTAGTATGGGCCAAAGGGACCCCTCAGAACATGATTAAGCTACACCATCTCCAACAATAGTACCAGCCCCACAGCTGCAGCCATATTTTTTGCGAATGATGATGAATTATATACAATAGAGGATTCAAGCAGAACAGGGCCCATAAATACAAGTACAACCTCAACAAGCCATTCCACCTCAGAAAAAGTCAATACTAGAGTGCCTGAAGAGATTAGGGGCTGAAGACTTTTATGGCCATGATCAGTTAATAATAATATAAGTAGAAGAATGGCTTTACAAGACAAAAAGGCTATTTGAAATTACTCATAGCCCGCCAGAAAAAATGTTAGAAGGGGCAGTGACCTTATTCCAGGGTCTAGCATATATATGGTGGGAAACGGTATATAAACATACTCCAGTTACAGAATTAACCTACGAATATTTTCTTAAGCAGATTGAAGATAAACATATTGGTCAAGAATATAGAAACATGATGCAGAATGCCTTTTAGAAGTTAAGATAGGGAAACAAGACGGTGGCAGAATATGAACGTGAATTTGAAAGGCTCAGTGTGTATATGGAAGAAAATCACCTGACTAAGTTGAAGATGTGTCAATTATTTGAACAGGGTCTGTATAACAAGATCAGAGCAGTAATAGCTACACATGAATACACTGATATGAGATCATTAGTTTGGGTAGCTTCAAAGGTGGAGGCTATACAGCAGGATGAGGCAAACAGGCAATCCAAATTTCAACAGAAAAGAAAATCAGGGCAATCCAGCTTTTCAACTGGTCAGAGTAAGAAATTTAGGGCTCCTCCATCTTAATTACGAGGATCATTAGCCCCAACTTAGAGTCAAAGATCCATAGCACGAGTAAGTGCTCTAATAACATTGGTGGCAAGCACACTCAGGGGTACTGATAGGGGCAGATATCCAGTTTGCGATCATTATGGTAAAAGACATTCGGGAGAATGTAGACTTTCAACATGAGCTTGCTTTAAATGTGGATCTATGGACCATTTGCAGAGAAATTGTCCCCGAGCATAGCCTACTATAATAATTCCATCAGCACGGGATACAAGAGCTATTATTCAAAAAGGTAGAAGTAGGGGAATAGTTTTTAGGCATAGTGTCAGAGAAGTGCTCTAAAGGCAATCACCTTTAGCACTTATTGTACATGTTTATTTGATTAATAAGAGGCATTTTTATTAATTTGGTATTTATTTGCATATGAAATGATATAGATCTTAAACTGATTAATTAAAGTCCATGATATAAAACATAGCATGAAGGAAATTATGATGGAATCATGATAATGAGATTCCTATCATGTGTAATTATGTTAGTATCTAAATTATTCCTAGTCATAGGAACAAAAAGATGGGACATTATTGATCCGGATAGACTAGCACATGTTATACTTCTTGATTGGATCAAGCAGTAGATCTCATAAGCTATGAGCATGAGATGTTCAAAGTTAATATGTGGATGCTTGCTAAGAGTAGTCAAGTACATTGGATGACCTGTTATGAGAGAATAATATGGATTATCTATTCAAATGTTAGTGATAGTCTCATCATAGCAATAATGCATGTATCCTTAGACTTGAGGTACTCAAGGATATCTTTGATACTGGTTTTGTGCTTCGACTCCATTCCTTGTTGCCTCATAGAGGTCGGTCATAAGGTGGTGGTTGGGTATAGCTTGAGGTATTTGAAGGTAATTGGGTAGCCAATAGAGGATTCACCGCTCCTGATAGAGGGAGAGTATACCCACGGCCTTTTGTTTGGATCATTACTCAGGAATCTCTGGTTAGAGTGGAACTGTCATGAAGATAGTCTTTAGTGACATGTCTAATTGAGTAATGAGTCTCAGTGACATGATCTAAAATCACTTAGGCTAGGTGTGACATAGTCAATCTAGTGGGAGCTGACACATAGTCCATGCTCTGAATCGAGTGGAGTATAGAATGGTGAAAGGACGAGTTGCATATATTATTGTCTATGAAAATGTTCGTAGTCAAACCACTGACTTTTTGGTCAATTGGGGATCAAGATGTGTTGCTAGATACCGCTCATGATTTGCTTAAATTATTTGATAATTTAAGTGGCCAACATAACCGGGAACCTAATGGGTCACACGCTTTAGAGATGTAAAGAATGAGCAAAATGGCTTAGGATGAGATTCAAAATATGAAAAAATTATTTTGAGCCAGTTCGCGATAAGATCGTGGGGAAAAATCGCTCAGGAGGGTTGACAGGCCCGTACTGGCCTGCTGGCATAAGAAGCCTACCGATTGGCCTATGGCCTGCCCAGTAGGCCTAGGTGGGTTGCTGCGCTTGCCAGCGCGCAACAGCTGGCCAGTGACCCTTAAATTGGCCTTTATGGCCATTCACTATTCATAACTTCCATTTTCTCCTCTCTTCAATTTGGATTTAATTTTCTGATTTTCTTTTGGATCTAAAAGATCCCAAAAGATAGAAAATAGACAAGAAAAAATTTTTGGAAGAAGAAAATTTTTTGGAAGAAAATTTTTTGGAGACAACAAGAAAATTAAAGAGTTTAATTTTGTTCTCATATGAACATATACCATTGCTAGCACTTTGAGGTATGTTCAAGCCATCTCCCTAGTGGTTTCATCCTCTCATCTTCGCATGGATATTGTTAGAGACAATCCAATATTGGATTGTTGTGGTTTGCTACAACCCAACAAGGTGAGAAGTTAAAAAAAAATCAAGAAATTATAATGGTATAAATTCTGAATTTTCTTTGGTTAAATTAGTTTTAATTGGCACATGTATAATCCTTTGATTCGGGTTTTGAAAATTTTTTTTTCCGCTGCGTTATATGTATGTGATACATGATCAAAACCATTCACTTTTGGCTGTTGCTCCCATTATTCTGTTCTTATCAGAATTGGTATTAGAGCCTGTTTCGATGGCTAAAAAGGGACCTAAGTAGAGTGTGGTGAACAAGATGGATGTAGCCGAATGAGAGCTTGGTGCTTTGAAGAGCACCATCAACATAATATCCTCCAAGATGGACTAACTTCTGAAGATGTAGGAAGAATCTTCAAAGAAGGCTTCATCATCAAATAGAGGGAAGGAGAACGAGGTTGTTACTCCGACTTCTAAATAGTTGGCCGTGAACAAGATCTATGGCAGGCCCCTGGCAGCTCAGAATAGGTTTGTAGCATGCCACCCTAAGCCATACTGAAAGAATTGAAAACTTGAGCTGCATGAGTTTAATAGAGACAATCCCAATGGATGGCTCCTCAAGGAAGACAATTTTCGATTTGTAAAAATACTCAGAGGAAGAACGGTTGGAAGTTGCAGTAGTGGGTTCAAAAGGGATGCACTCCTTTGGTATTAATGCAAGCATAATAAGGGTCTAATTATTTCACGGAATTAGATGGGGTGTTTACTTTTGAGGCATTTTAGCTCCACAAAAGATGGTAATCTCCATAACCAGTGGTTGGAGCTTTGAAAAGATGGCCCCATGCAAGAATACAAGCACTGGTTTATCTCTATGGCTGCTCCTCTTGATGAGATATCGGGACAAGTCTTCTTAAGTAAGTTTATAAAATGTTTGAAGTTTGAGTTGAGATTTGAAATCAGAATGACAGCTTCAAGTGCTATGGGCTAGGCCATGAATATGGCCTAAAGGGCTGAGGAAAAATTAAATCGGATGAAGTGGAAGTCTAGCCCAGCAAATACAATGGGAAAAATTAATTTTCGGCCCAAGGCAGTGGTTACTATAAGAGATCAATTTCAGAACCCTAGTTTGCCTTCATATGGAAACTCAAGGCGGCTGATTGATGCAAAAGTGCAGCGGTAGCATGAACAAGGTTTGTGTTATCACTGCGACGAGAAGTTCACTTTCGGACATCGATGTAAGAAAAGCGAGTTGAGTGTTATGGTGGTTTGAGCGGAGGAGGATGAAGGTGACTCGATTCTTGAGGCTAAGATAAAAAAATATGGAGACTCCACTATAAGTTAGAGTTTCTTTAAATTCATTGACATGATTAACTAATCTGAAAACCATTAAGTTAAGGGAAATGATAAGCGAATAGCCAGTGGTGATTTTGATAGACTCGGGAGCTACTCATAAGTTCAATTCCTATAGGATAGTAAAGGAGTTGAAAATTCATTCTTCTTCTACTAAGGAGTATGAAGTTGTGTTGGGTGGAGATGGTACTTGAAGGATTTTGAGCATGTATCACATACATATAACGCAGTAGAAAATAAAAAATTTTCAAAACCCGAATCAAAGGATTATACATGTGCCAATTAAAACTAATTTAACCAAAGAAAATTCATAATTTATACCTTTATAATTTCCTGATTTTTCTTCAACATCTCACCTTGTTGGGTTGCAGCAAACCACAACAATCCAATCTTGGATTGTCTCTAACAATATCCACGCGAAGATGAGAGGATGAAACCACTAGGGAGATGGCTTGAACATACCTCAAAGTGCTAGCAATGGTGTATGTTCATATGAGAAGAAAATTAAACT
>CATIWF010010543.1:0-18266 GCA_949630135.1 Balakata baccata | reverse complement strand
AGTTCTTCATGAACTAGAATCAACATTAACTAACATGCGGTTTAAATACTAATAAGAGTAAAACAACAACATGCAATTTAAATAGCATTTAAAGTACTTATTATTATTATTATTATTATTATTATTATTATTATTATTATTATTATTATTATTATTATTATTGTTGTTGTTGTTGTCGTTGTTCCAACAATCCGTAACTTTCTGGATCAAAGGAACAACCTTACCCTCTAGTGTGAGGTTAACCCTAACAATATATTGAGCAATTCCACCCATGTAAACTTTAATATTTCCCTTAATGGAAGATATCATCCTAACAATAAGAATTAGTATTTATCTACACTTGAATGAATTAAATGTTACTACTCAGGCTGTGTAATATGCATGCACACTACTGTAATACAAGCATGCACATGTAGATTTAATTACGGATGCCAAATAAATAGTTTGGGTTAATTATTTCAAACATGCCTATTCCAATTATAATATTTAAGCAACAAATGCAATGATATCGCTTTGAAAGAAGAATATCTATGAGATTGGGTCCAAAAATTATTCACTAGTTCTCTATAACTTCACAAAGATCTTTAACAAAGAGCAAGAAATCATACATACCATGCCAACAATCTACTACTATCCGATGTTTATCTTAGTGGTACTGCACTTTATAAATTCAAGAGCTTAAAGTGGCAACTATTGTTGTATTTTTTTTTTTTTTATTATTGTTTTTCAGTATTGGAAGATAAGGCAAGAGCTTTACCAACGTCAGTGGCGGAGCCACATATAGTTAAGGGTGGACAATTGTCTTTTTTTAATTTTTTAAAACACATGTAATAATATGTAAATTTGTACTACTTTTAATATTTGTCTACCTAAAAAATATGTTTGCCCTTCTAATTCAGGATCTCCCCTAACCTCCCCCCCCCCCAAACTTCGCCACTGGCCAACATTGGTAAAAAAGCAACATAAACCTCTCTGTCATAATTTTATATTTATGAAAATTAAGTTAGAGCATAGTGTTAATAACGTATTATAAAATAAAAAAAATAAGAAAGCAAGAATAAAGAGAGAACAAAAAGAAAAAAAAAAGAAGAAAGCTAATTTCATTTATTATAATACCTATTTATAAGTGTAGAAAAGTTATAGAGATAGAACTATATTTTCATGAAGAACACATATATAGCCAATACTTTAAAATTTTGAGTTTAATTATAAGTATTTTACATTTTGTAGCAAATTTTACCTCGGATGAATTGTACCTCACTTCGAACTTATGTGGCGATAATATCGAAAAGTATTAAAAATAATAAAACAATGACGTGGAAACACAGTAGAGCTGGTGTGGAAAAAATTGTCATATGGGTATATAAACAAAAACAATATCGTTTTGCATATTAAATTACTCTTCTCACCTAAACTAAAATGATACATTTTGACTAAGAGTTGGACAAACTATATTATAACGGGATCTATTTTGAGAAAGTTGTGATTTTGATATAGAGATTCATGAATCTATTTAAACAAATATGTTTTTAAAAATAATACCATTTTAGTTTTTATACCTATATGACAATATTTTTCACATTAGTTCCAATGTATTTTCCAAGTCATTATTTTATATTTTTAATATTTTTTAATATCATCATCACGTAAACTTGGAGTGAGGTACAGTTCATCCAAGATAAAATTTGTTATAAAACCTAAAATACATATAATTAAATTTAAATTTTTAAAAAATTTACTATAACTGTGATCATTTAAGTGCAAAGTTTTGGATTTTTATTTTGTAATTTAGCCTTTAAAATATATACTGAATTTGTCAGGAAGAGTTTTAAGATTTAAATTTTACTAAATATATTTTTTTAGAGAGTTGAATTGTAAATGTGACTAAACTATTAGGATTGTGTTTTTTTTTTAAAAAAAAAAAATCAATTAAATGCCACATGGGTGACCTAACAAATTCACAAACTAAATGATGTAATCAATTCTCAATTGGATCGCGCTTTTGTGACCCACACCTCACAGGCCATTTGACTACCTTTATTTGATTGTGCAAGTCTGATTTAAAAAAAATATATATGCTTTTAACCCATCATAATTAGCTTAATTAATTAATATATCTATTATAAAATAGTCATAATAAAAACGAGAGGTTATATATTTAATATCCAACTTTTAAAAAATATATCAAATAAAAGTTTAATTCATGGATGAAAATTGGAACTTCTTAGGGAAGAGTGTAAATTCATAAATAGAAATTGAACCTTTCGTATTCTCAAAACAGGAAACGCAATAAATTTAAGAAGAAAGTTCAAAAACTTAATTTGGTTTTAGGGTTTAGGGTTTAGAAGTTCAAAAACTTAATTTGGTTTTACATTTTTATAATTTTAAATATGAGATTTTTTTTTTTTTTTGTAAAAAAGAGTATTTGTTGTTTGGATTGTTAGTAAATTTAAATTTTTTAGTGGGAGTAATATTAGAAAATATTGAGCTGGTGTTGATGTATAATACTTTTGTAATTTTAAATATATTAAGTTGATGTCTATTTCGTTACGTATTAACATCAGCTCAATATTTTTTATATTATTATGGTAAAAAAAATTTAAATTTTAATATGGATTAGAATCCCTTTTTGTTCCGAAAAACATCATCCTTAAAATTACAAGATTTTTTGAACTTTTCATAGGTTAATTTAATTCGATTTATCAAATTGCATTGCCTTTGCCTTTCAAGTATTGATATTCACATGCATGGGATTTGGACTCGCAGGATTTTATTTTTCTTTTGCCCAAACACAATAAGGTAATATATATGCCTTTTGTTTTATCCTTATTTATTAAAATTAATATATTAGAAAATTGATAAAAAAAAAAAGGTATTGGGTAATTAATTGTAATGAAAAATTTATATAATTAATTATTTAAATAATCTGTATAAAAATCTCAAATAGACCTTTAATTAAAGTGAAACGGTGAGATTCTTGTTAATTTGATTAGAAAGAAGATGCAATAATTTAAGTAGAAGTTGGACATGAGAGGAGGAAGAAAAGTTAAAAGATGGCAAGCGATTTTTTATTTTTTTTTTAAAGGCAAGTGATCAAACAAAAGTAAGAAAGGTGAAGAATTGAATGAGCAAGAAAAAGACAAAATTTTTCAAAAATGTGACGAAGAAATGGCAAAGCTGACATAAATTCCATAAATTTTTAAATACATTCAATCTATTAAATTATTTATAAATTAATTAAATTATTTATTTATATATATATATATATTATATTTATATTAATTAATAAAAATAAAATAATTAAATATATATTAATAAATTATAAAATTAGTATGTAAATAATCTATTAAATTATTTATAAATTAATTTAATTAATTATTTATATATAGAGAGGTTTACATATTATTCCTAAGTCTTTAAAAAATTCATGAACATAATTTAGACAATCTAAGAATCGTTGTAATTGTCTTTTATCTTTAATTTCATCCAGAAATTTACTAGAAAATTCTAAATTTCTAATTATTAGTTTAATAGTTTCTCGAAAAATATCATGTCCTAAAAATCTAACTTGCTGTTGAAATAATTTCATTTTAGATTCGGATACTGTCATTCCATTAGCATGTATAACATTGTAAAATTTTTCTAAATGTTGTTTATGTCGATTTATAGAATTAGAAAATATTAAAACATCATCTATGTAAACTATTGAAAATGTATTAATTGGCCTAATTATATTATTCATTATATTTTGAAATTCTGATGGAGCATTTTTTAATCCAAAAGGCATTACATTCCATTTATAATTCCTAAAAGGTACATTAAATCATGTTTTATACTTATCTTCTTCGGCAATCTGTATTTGCTAAAATCCTGATTTCATATCAAATTTGGAAAATATATTTGCTTCATATAGCTTTTTTAATAAATCTCTTTTATTAGGTATTGGATACCTAATCCATTGTAATACCTTATTTAATGGTTTATAATTTATAACTAATCTAGGAGTACCTCGTTCAATTTCAGCTGCGTTCATAACATAAAATGCCGAACAAGACCAATGTGACTTAGAATCTCTAATTAATCCTTTATTTTTTAAATCTGCTATTTTTTGTTGACACGTTTTTTCTAAATCTTGACGCATATGTATTGATTTAGATTTAGTAGGTATTTTTGTTTCATTAAAATCTTTTATATATGGTAGATTTACTATATGTTGTTTTCTGTTCCATAAAGCATTTGGAACAGGTGCACATATATTTAATTTAAAATTTTCTTTTATTTTTTTTATTTCCTTTTGAATATCTAATGTTTTTATTTGTTTATCAATTTTCCTAATTTTTATTTCATTTGATAATTGTTTTAAATTTTGTTTTTTATTTTTAATTATATTTATTTTTTGAATATTATTATCTTGCAACCAATTTACAGCTTTTGATCTAATAGGAAATGAAAATTCAAAAATAACTTCTTTTCCTAATATTATTGTACGAATTCCCTTTTCTGAAACTGTAAAAGAATATATCATAGTAATAAAAGGTGTTCCTAAAATTATGTTTGTATTTAAATTATTTACTAATATAAAACTTGTTTTAAAACAATATCCTTGATTACATATATCAGAGCCAGGTTACCTGTTAAATGGTAAATTAATTGATAATGAAGTAGTTAAATTGGTACTTAATTTAAGTTTAACTTTGTTAATAACAGTTAAATTAAGTTTAGATTAGAAATCTTAAACTTGAAACGTTGGTCAGCCTTTGAGAGTGTAGCGTTGGTCAGCCGTAGTAAATCCGAGATGGCAGTTGGTGGTCCTGATACACTAGGTTGTCCCGTGATTGTTTAAGAAATCTAGGATAAACAAAAATTTAATTGAAGTTAACAAAATTAAATTTAATTAATGGACAAATTAGCGAAAATATTATCGATTAAAGAACTTAAAATAGGTCAATCTAGTAACTCTAGTACCTTAGAATATTTAAATCATATTAATTCAACAGAAATTAATATAGCAGATATTGGAAATCAATTAGTCGATTGGACAATACCTAAACAGGATATTAAAACAATTTATATTAATAAAAATAAAATAATTAAATATATATTAATAAATTATAAAATTAGTATGTAAATAATTCGATAACTCGAAAGGCAGGTGACAATATGAGAATTGGCAAACAAAAGCACTTTCCTTCCAAACATGGACGGTAATAAACGTGACAAATACATCTCAACCTTATTCTGGCACATGGAATGTTTCAGGAGGCATATTGTACCATACCCAATAGCATAAATCAGTGGTAACAAATATTCAAAACAATAAAATATAGAAAAAATTTTAGTACATTCACTATACCACTTCATTAATGTGACACTCATTTAATTATTTTATTTATATTAATTAATAATAAATACTAATATATATATACGCAATTAAATTAATTTGTGTAAAACTTTTCTCTATATATATCTGCACATATTTATATTTTTTCATGCTTATCAAAATATATATTCATAGAGTGTAAAGTGTAAAAACATTTATTATAAGTACAAAGCCACGAGTATATATAAGAGCCAGAAAGGAAGATGCATAATAATCTCCTTTGTAGGGATAAGATAAACTGAGCAACAACAGAAAAAGGATAAAACACAGATAAGAATAAACGGAAATCAGCTGAGCTCTATTACTGTCCAAAAGCTACAGGCTGCTTTCCTTTCAAAACCTATAAAATAAATCTAACTAAAACAAAAGGGTTGTTAGGATTCTTAAATGTCCAGGAGATTCCTGGGATAAAACCATCATCCCTCAGGTAAAAATCTCCTCTCTCTTTTTGGGTAATCTTCATTTTCACACACATGCAAAAGGGGAAAAAAAAAAAAAAAAAACCATCACCCCTTTGTGGTAAATATGGGTGACTATGCTTGATTCATCAAATCTTTTGAGTCTATGAATGTGCCATGAAAGCCGTAGGGTACCCTTGATGGAAGTTTTACTGTGGCCTCTAGCTGTAAATTTTGGGCATTCACAATTTGAAGTTCTGATTTCCATTTCTTCTCATCATGAACAAAAGCAAGAATGTATCCTTCATCTTCATGAGCTTCACTGTTCGGTTCCCTAGGTAGAAAAAATGGCTCACCACCAAATTTTTCATCGCCGTAAATGTACTTTTTTACCTCCCCACTGTAAAGATCAACCTTGGCGAAACCAGAAACCTTAGGCCAAGGCTCAGCAATGGCTAGATAAGCGTGTTGAGTCTTTCTTCCTAGCTTGTTCCGATTGACCATCCCTGCTTCTAAATTCAATTGGTTTGATTCTTGAATTATAGGGCGGCATGTGGACTTACCAGTCTTCAAATTTAGCCTGATTTCTGATAATACACTCTTTAAATTTTGGTCACATTCATTGAAAATGGAGTCCGGTGGAGTCATGCAAGATCCGATCACCACTACTTCATCGGAATCTGCCTCCTCCCATGCATTCCATAGATGAAAACAGAAAGTGTCCGGCGATTCTACCCAGATAATATTTTTAGAATCAGTTGCATTCTTTGCAAGAATACCGAATCGAGACTTCTTTTCTCTGTCATAAATAACAGGAGAGCCACCAGTTATCATTTCTTGAAGCTTGAAAACGACTTGTTGATCAGGGATGACCACGAAATTCTCTGTGATAGCGAAATCATGCATCATGGTCGGCCCAGGGAGTGGAATATCAACATCCGGCGACTTTGTTCCGTCGGGGAAGAACCGGAAATACTTGAGGTAAGGCTTTCGAACCACGTCGTAGCTAAGAGCAAAAAGCTCTTTCGACACAGGATCAATCTTCGGATGAGCAATCATTGTATGCTTGAGTTGGTCACTGAAATCGTATCGGCCAACAGTTTGAAGATCGCCGGTGGATGTGATATGCAAATGATAAGGAACGTCATCTTCAGACATAGCAAGAAGCCTATCGTTGAAGTATACGAGGCCAGCGTTTAATACACCAGTTCCTTTTGAATGATCAACAAGCCCACATAATGCTCTGGTATAAAAAAGCATCAATCTTGCTATACCAGAGTGGCCATGGAGCTCGCCGATTGCTTTAGGAAACACAGGCCTACCCAATTTTCTTTCTTGTTTCAATCTTTCTGTTTCAGTGAAACGACAAGCATAGCTAGCATTGCCTTTATCAATGGTGACAGCGTGGACCATGCCGTCTCCGTCGAACAAATGGTGGCCCGCGATTGGCTCGAAAAGTGGGTTGGCACCGTTTCTCACATAGACACCACGAATGCAATCTGGGATAGTTCCTGTCACCGGAAGAGACAGCCGGACGGGCTGTTCCGGTACCGGAGCATAATTTCCCGATATTTGAACATGAGGGTCTGCTGTTTTGGGGAGTGGACGTTGGCTTTCGTGAGAAACCAAAGCACTTTCTGCCATGTCCAAAGCTAAGGCTGCAGCTTTCTGAAAGAGACTCCAGTCCGCCGGTTGATTGTGAGGCTTACGTTTCACAGTGACTAAGGAATCATCATTGGGAATTACAGGGGATTGATAGGATTGCTCAGCGGGAAAATGAACAACAGAGTGAGACTGTAAAGCACAGTAATTTTTGGTTCTTCTGCTGTTGGGCTTACTCTTGATGAAAGAGATTGAACCCAAATCCATTAGTGAATAAGATGCAAGTGGGTGAGGAATTTGGGTTGAAGCACAATTGCTAGAGATAGAAGCTCTAGCAGAAGCGGCCATGGAGTTTGATTATGTATATGATCAAATAGAAAAAAGCAAGAAAAATTTTCTTGAATTAGCAGCTAGAGAGAAGAAGGAGTTTATGTTTGGGGGGAGAAAGAGAGAAAATGGGGGTATAAATAGAGTTGGCGAAAGAGTGGGTTTTAATAGAATGGAGGTCCACCTTGGACGTATAAGGGAATGAAGAACTCGTGGTAGTCTGTTTTGGAAACGCAGTAGGGATTTACATTTGCAAACTTCTCAAATCCAATAGAAAGCTTCAAATAAAATTTTAGTGGCTAACCGCAAATTAGCCCATCAGATATATTGTATAGTGTGAATTACATTTCTAAATTTCACTCGGTGTAAATTAAATTTTTTAAGTTTTAAATTAGTATAATTTAGTCTTTAAAGTAAAAATTTATTAGTACGGTTAATTCGACTTCGTTAAATCAGTTTTCCTTTTAATCAATTAGAAATCGATGCGTCTCATGCTTAAAACAGTATTGTTTAACTAATTAAAATATAAAATGACCAAATTAGCCTCAGAATTATACATAAAAGTATAGTTCGGATCTAAACTATTGATTCTGTATAATTAAACATTTTATGTTGTAATTCAGTACAAATAAATTCATAAATTATTCCGATTTCTATCAAATTTGATAAAATTCGCTGAGGTAGTTAAGTTACCAATCACATACCGACATATAGTATTTTTTTTTATCTCTATTTAAATTTAATTTTCTTTTTATTTTTGTAAAACAATAAATTATATTAAGAAGTATGTTCAAAAAAATTATATTATGAAATAGTTTTCTATAATAAAAATTAATTAAATTTTCATAATAATTAAATTAATTTTTAATTAAATTAATATAACTATATTAATTTATTAATATAATTAATACAATTAATAAATTATATAGCTAAATTATTATTCAATATAAATAAATTAAAAAAATATAATGATGACACGTGTTATTATTTTTCCAGATTTTTTATTTATAATTTAATTTAACTTTATAATTAAGAATGTAAAAATCACAAATTGTACAAGAATTACAGATACATTATATTTTATTACAATCAAATGAACCAATTTTTAATTAGTTAAAGCATAAGCAAATTTTTATTTGAGTGTTTTGTTTCATATTTCTACCTTGTATAGAAAAACAATATGAAAGAGACTATAAATACCTCTCATATTAGTGGCATATTTACAAAAAATTAAATCATATTAGATTATTATCTATCAATGTTAAGAACTTTGACTTAATATTTTAAGCAATCTAAACATAATTTATTAATTATTTTATTAAAAAAATATGACACATATTATCATATAGTTAATCAATTAATTAATTTTCATAATAATTTAGACAATATAATTTATTAATTAATTAAATTAAAAATTAATTTATTTATTATGAAAATATTAATTTTATTATTAGGAATAAATTAATTTATTTTTTATTATAAAAATATTTTTAACATAATTTATTTATTTATTTTACAAAAATTAAAAGAAAAAAATTTTAAGTTGAGCTAAAAAATGCTATGTATCGCTATGTGATTGGTAACTAATTTAATTCAGGAATTTTTATCGAATGTGACATAAATTGGAATAATTTATGGACTTATTTATACCAAATTAAAACATAATGAGTTTAATTATATTGAATCCATAGTTTAGAGTCCGATTTGCACTTTTAAGTATAACGTAAGGGCTAATTTGACCCTTTTATTTTTTAATTAGTTAAATAATATTATTTTAAACATGACACATGTCAACTTATAATTGGTTAAAAGAACCAAATTGGTTCAACGGAGTCAGATTATTGGTACTAACAGAGTTATATTTTAAGAATTTAATAACATTTATTTAAAATTTAAAGAGTTTAATTAAACTAAATTAAAATTTATAATTTGTATTATGGTATAATTGAGAGCCTAATTCGCATCGTTGACCTTATTAGAGGGTTCTAAATTCTAATGTGTGTGTGGGGACACCTTTGCATATATGACATCAAACCATTTTTCTGGTATACAGTAAAACTTAAAAAATAATAAAAATAGCACAATTAAGAAGTCGCGACTAAATTATATTTTAATTAAGGGAGAATTCTTTCAGGAGGATCTTGAAGAACTTGACTACCAGTGAAAAAATTGTGCGCCATATGAGAGGGATGATCAGTTGCAAATTTGACTTTTTTAAAGGATAACAAATCAGGAAAGAAAAAAAAGAAAGCCCTGAAGCTGCAAACTTGAATAATTATGGGGAAATTATGAATATCTAGAGTACAAGATTATTGACATATAGAATTTCGATTATATAACTTATAATAATTTCGTATCTAAAAAAATATTTACTAATACAAAATTATTTTAATTTTAATTTTGTAATATAACAGTATATTAATTTTTATTTTGTAACTAAATAGTATTTATGTATTTAATTATTAGTTTTCCTAATATAAGTATGATATGAAATATCCACATTAGATAAATTTTAATTTTGCTGACCGGTCATATTTCTATTAGAGAGATTAATGGCATGTTTATAAGTGTTGTTGAGTGTTTCAAAAATATATTTTGAATTTTTTTATTTAATTGACTAATTTTTTTAAATTTTTATGAATTGTTTTTTTTTTCAAATCTGCTTCTGAAAAAAATATCTATTTATTTGTGTCTACCAAAATAGCTTTCAAAACTCAAAAAAGTTAAAAATATAAATTTTTTTATGAAAAGCGAACAAGCCTCAATAGTTGAAAACTAAAGTACTATTTAGTTACAAAATAAGTACTATTTAGTTACAAAATAAAAGTTGAGGTACTTTGGTACTACAACTAATATTTGAGATATTGAGTTATTATAATTTATATAATTGGAATACCTTTTTGTTACAAATAATCTTTTATGATATTGAGTTATTACAATTTATATAATTAAGATAATGTTGATAAAGTTTACTCGATTCCTCAATATTTATGTCAACTGTAGTTTGATTATCGCATTCCACTTGAAATCACATTTTGATTGAGTAATTAATAATAGTCGAAAATATATTGTTAACCTTAAGGTGATTGATTTCTATTTTGATCTTGACAATTAAATTAAATATTACTAATATCTTCATCCAATATTGTTTTTGATAGTGCACAAAGTTTCAAGTACATACCAGGATAATATATGTCTTTGATCGGGAAAACACTGCATTCTGATGTTTCAAAGTTCCAATAGCAAATGCAGAATGGGACAGGTAAATTTCTTACCGGGACTTGAGTACAGATCAGGAAAATAAATTTTCCGACCGAGACATTTAACTGAAACTAACCGTTAAAGAGCCACTGAAGAAAATGACAAATATAAGGCTACCACGTGTAAGACTCCAACGGATATATAAATTTCCCGAGTTTGCTTCAACACTTTCACCATGCACTAGGATATGAGAATAATTACAAAAGAAAGAGAGACATAAAGTAGAGAAAAATCCTCAACAAAATAATGAAAAACTAGAACTGTATAATTTATTATATTCCAATTTAAACTAACAAAGTGATTAATTATCAAATAATAGAAAGATATATTTATTATATATAATGAATCTAAAAGAGAAAATTCAAACATCTTTTAGGCAATTTTTTTTAGAACGTTAGAAATAGTTTTGGTATAATATGTAACAGTTAATTAGAAGGTAAACACAATAAATAAACCTCCAAAAGGCCTTAGACAATAAGAGCTTGATTTTAAGTGTGACAAAACTCTTGCAATTTTAATTCTCATATCTTTTGTAAGAAAGATTAAAGTATTAATCTTAAATACTTTTGTATATGTTGTAAAAGTGATCATAGTGAGAAAAACTCTTGTTTGGTTTGTGTGTAAGCCTGTTCAAAACACAAGGAATTGGTTATTGTGTGAGCCATTAAAACACAAGGAATTTGAGTTCGGTATGAGCCTTGAGAAAACATTTAGTTGTGGGTGAGTTAAGAAAACTATATAGTTGTGAGTTAGTTAGGAAATTCTCTTGTAATATCAAGTTAAGATAGTAGAACTCTCAATTGCGATTCGGGAGAGGACTAGAGTTTGTTAACACCCGAATCTCTATAAATCCTTATGTGCAATCTTCTCTTTCTCCTTTACTTTCTATATTTTATTTGTACATTACTCAAACACTCAAAGAAATCTATTAAGCCAAAAATTTATATTTCCCACCAATTCAACTCCCTCCTTCTTGGTGCTCCATATTTCTAACATATATATCCATTTTTTTTTATAATATCATTATTTAAATAAAATATTCAATTAAATAATCAAAATAATATTTCAATATGGGTAATTAAGATTCTAATATGCATTCAAATGTCAAGCCTCATATTATTAAAGAATAAATTTAAATAAAGAAGAAAAAAGAAATAGAAGAGTATTAAGGTAGGGTGGTTGGGGGGAGGAGGGGAGCTAAAATTTGGGACCAACAATAGGACCATACAAGTGACCGGCCTATATTTTCTATCATCTCCCAGACTATGACTCCATATTTGTCCATCACCACCACCTTCTTCTTCTTCTTCTTCTTCTTCTTATTATTATTATTATTATTATTATTATTATTATTATTATTATTATTATTATTATTAATTGGTTTGAACTATATATTAAAATAAATTGTATATAGATTTTATTTTTTATTGGGTGGAATCTAATTTTCACATGGAATCCAATTTTCCATAGGTTATGGGTCAACAGTATAACTAATTCAAAAATTTCTAGCCGACAATATATTAGTTCTCGGGAAATTTCACCGATAAATGACCCTTCCAATTTGATATTTTGTAATATTTCGGTTTTTAAATTATAATTTGTAACGAAAAGATGTTCGAATTCATTATAAATTAAATATTAAAATTTTCTTGGCAGGTAAACGTAAAATTATTACTTGAATTTTGTATAGAAATTATTTTCCTCTCATATGTCAGCACTTTTTTCTTTAAAAATCTCTATATCGGAAAATAGTGGTAGAAGATTTAATTTGGATATCTACACTCAGAAACAGGAAAAAAATTGAAAAAAAAGGAAAGTAGAACACTTAAAAATCAGGTTTTCGTTACAACAGCTATTTTATGTTGCAATTTTAATGCTAAAATATTAGGATTGTCACTTTTCAACATAAATGTATTTTTGTTGGATTTTCAGATTGAGTAAATTTACTACGTTTTCCTTTAGATTTAGCAAAAGAAGAGTAGTGTAGTGTTTACACCATATTTTTGTAAATCTATTGGTTGGGGTTTAAGCCTATTAAGATCCAAAACCATAAAATTTTTTTTAAGACCTATATCCAGGAATAAAGTGTCAAATGACTTAGAAAGAAACAATAAAAAATACAATCCCTGCAAAGTGAGAAGCACTACATATTTAGTTGAAGTAAAATAGCAGATAGTGGAGAAAAACGGGAATAATAGCTACAACAGTTAGAAAAAGTGTTAGAGTGGTGTAAACCGTTATTTGAACCTGAAGCTATAAGAGAAAAAATACATGCAGATTCAAGGAGACACACAAATACATAGAAAAATTTGGGAATTTTACACGTTCCACTAAAAGTGAAAATTTTTTTTTAATTATATCGGTAAAAATTATGTGTTTTCAATCATGTTTTTGCATTTTTATTTTTACCAGTTTTTCATTTTTTTTTTCAAATATTAGATTTTATTTTGTATTTAACATATTTTTCATTTAATTAAAATAGCAAATGATCATTTTAAACATTTTAAACATATATTAATAATTTTATTAACTTACATGACTACTGTCAATCTTTATGCATGCATTTATTTATTTTTAATGATTGTTTGATTAATTTAATTAGCAAAAAAATTTGTAAAATTGAATTTCATTAACTTAATTATTAAAGTAAACTTTGGATAAACATTAATTACAAAAAAAAATGTAAACTTGTATGTAATTAACTTAATTAATGTTATTTACTTTGGTAATTTTTAGTTGAAAAATTGACTTGATGTTGGGTAAACCTTATATAAACATTGGGTAAATATTGGATAAATTTAACTTTGATAAATTTTTTTTTATAAATATTGGGTAAATCTGGAATATAACTTGAATAAACTTTAAATAAATATTTAATTTTTGTGACTTTTATTTTCATTAATTTTATGGTAAACCTTAGTTAAATATTGAGTAAATCTTGGGTAAACCTTATGTAACTTCAATTTTCATTAATTTTGTGGTAAATCTTAAGTAAACATCGAGTAAACCTTGGAATAAGTCTTGAATAAACCTTTTTTAACTTTAATTTTCATTAAGTTTTTAGTAAATATTGGGTAAACTTTGATAAATTTTGGTAAATCTTGAGTAAATCTTATATAACTTCAAATTTCATTAATTTTTTTGTAAATATTGGGTATAACTTGAGTAAAGTTTAAGTAAATCTTTGATAAATTTTGTGTAACTTTAACTTTTATTAATTTTATTGTAAACATTTGATTTAACTTAAGTAATTTTTGAGTAAATTTTGATAAACCTTTTGTAAATTTAATTTTCATTAATTTTTAGTAAACTTTTGGGTAAATCTTAAGCCAATTTGGGTAATTATTTGGTAAACCTTGATAAATATTGAGTAAATCTTATATAATTTCAACTTTCATTAATTTTCTTGTAAATATTGGGTAAATTCTGGATATAACTTGAATAAACTTTTAAGTAAATATTTGATAAAAATTTTGTAATTTTAATTTTTAATAATTTTACAGTAAATCTCAGGTAAACCTTGATTTGTTGTACCTTTGAAAAAAAAACTGTGTAGGTGATATTTTTGAAAAAAACTTTGAGACACTGTATTTTTATAAATATTTATCCGTTTTTTTTCCATTTTGGTAAAATTCCTGGAAAACTCAACTCAATCCTAGCAATCTCAACGAGCAGCAGCTTCATTTTCATTTTCATTTTCATTTTCATTTTCAATTTCAGTTAGTTTTAAATTAATTATTTGTAGTTCAATTCCATCGTGAAGTCATTTATTCAATATTTATTTTTTTTTTCCAATTCCTTAATACACATAAGCTCAAATTTCATTATTGTTGACACTTTTTCAATTCACTGTCATTATTTTCTAGTGATTAAATTTAAGCATACTGTCAAGAAAATCTAGGGATTCACAATTGTTTGGTTAGAAGTCAATGCATGAATTTTTCATTTCTAGTTTGGAAATACTGTAAAGCATGCTCGCATTTCTAACATTTTTGTAGAAATATTATTTTTTGGCATGCCCAGTGGGACCATTTAATCACTATCGCTTATAGAAGTAAAAAGACCAAGGAGTCTCAAGGCTTAGGATCTATTGTTCTAATAGGAGAATATAAAGGAAGAGTTCCACTTATTGTGGAACAATTTGAAAATCTCACGCTTCCTCAACATGCTGAAGAGGAGGAAGAGAATAAGAGTCCATCTAGACCGGATAACAATTCATCTACTGACAGTCCTAACTTGTCTGATGTACTCAAGTCTTTGGTAGAGGAAATGGTTCAAAAGTTTGAAGCTAGTGTTGCCCAAACAATCACCAAGAAGAGGTAGGGGGGAGGATGAATTGGTGGAAAATTAAAAATTTGCACAATAAGATAATAAAGAAAAGAGAGAAGGGAGGATTGAGATACAAATTTTATCGAGGTTCGGGTGTTAACTAACCCTAATCCTCTTCCCAATTTAGATTGGGTATTAACTAATCTAATCACTTAGATTACAATCTTTGGAGTTTCAACTAGTCCACTCCCAACTAGATGTTTTAGCAAGGCTAACACTCAACCCGAATTTCCCTTGTGTTTTTTTTGGCTTACACAACAACCAATTCCTTGTAATTTGGCTCACACTTCCCAATTACAAGACAACCCCAAGTGTTTTCAGATTAATACTTGAACCCTTATACAAATGCAATTAATGAAAGGATTTGAGAAAATAAATTGCAATAGCATTGAAACTTGTTAAGTTGTTGGTTCTTCTTAAATGGCCTTTTGGTAAGGTATTTATACTAATTACCTACCAATTAGCCGTTACAAATGGTGCCATAGCTCTCTCTAACGTTCTCTTACAAGTGCATTAAATGCAGTCTGCAGAGAGAGGTGTCCTGATTGGGAACCATGCTGTCCTAGTCGGGAAATGCCCGATTGTATTACGTGGTAGCTTCTGATTGGCTGAAATCTCCAACAGCTAGTTTTTGTTCAAGTGTTCTGGTCAGGACTCCATGTCTCCCGGTCGGGACTTGCTTGATGATGCCACTGCCAGGACTTTGGATCTTCTAGGCTTTGAATATGTCCCGGTCGGGACTACCTTTCCCGGTCGGGACCTAAGTCAGTTTTAACTAAGTATGTTTTGACTTTCTGATGATGTGGCATATTATGGTGGTGTCTCCTTTTCAACGGTCATGTCTTTTTGAATGTCTCGCTCGGACCTAATCTTTCCCGGTTGGAAACATGAGTGTCTCGATCGGGACATCCCATGTCCCAGTTTGCATTTGCTACTGGAACTTTTGGGTCATCACCCTATAGAGTTTCCCTGTCTGGACACTTGGTTTGCTTGGTCTGCTCTATAGTCCCGGTCAAGACATTGTTGTCTCGGTCTGGAAACCGATGGTCCCGGTCGGGACATAGCCTTTTCTAGTCTACTTTGACTACTGGAACTTTGAGACACTTTGAGGCAATGCTTTCCCAGTCTGGACATGCCACTTCCCAGTTTGGACTTGTGTTCCAGACGAGAGTTCCTTGTCCCGGTCGGGAGTTACATATCTCCATAAAATTCTTGGTTTGTTCAATGAGGAAATCTTAACCAAATGTGCTGAAACTTTGAACACTATCAAAACAACACTCAACAATAATGTTAGTGATAATTAATTTAATTGTCAAGATCAAAATAGAGAGCAATCACCCTTTGTTTAACAATCTCCTCCTTTTTGATTTTGACAATCAAACTATGCAAAAATATTAAATTGAAGGTTCAATAATCAAATTAACATATAGACTAACATGTATTTAAAGTTTCATATCATTTGAGGATGCAAAACATATTAATAAGCGAAAGTCAAATAAGTCAACCTTAAAAAATTTTAAATTTTTGCTTAGATATGTTATTTTTCTCCCCCTTTGTCAATATAAAAAAGAATTAGATATGTAGAAGACAAAGATAGTTTTATTAATGGCATAAAAAAAATACATAATTGTGGATAGAAATAAAAAACACAAATTCCTAACTAATCATCACCCTCCTCTTCATCATTGCCTTCCTCTTCATCTCCCTTATCTCCTTCTTCTTTATCACCTTGCTCCCCCTCAAATGGTGGGGGTGGTTCAAAGCTATGGGTGCACACATTCATATTGAGTTGCCCTTGCATGCTTTGAATGTTAAGGTGGAGATGTTGCATCATATCCTTCAATGTGGTGAAGGATTGCATTTGAAAGTCATAAAGACTTTGCAATGTGAGTTGTTGAGGTTGAGGAGGTGGTGGTGGAGTTGGCATCTCTTGTGCACTTGGGCCTTCTCCTTCTATTGAAAGTCTTGCCCTCTTCCTTGTGGCTTTTAGAGTGGCCTTTTAAGCACCATGTTCCCCAAAGTTATAGAAGAAGGAATCAATATCTTTGGAAGGTCGCCCGATCGCCTTGCAATTTAAGAGATATTGGATGTCTAGGAAGCTTTCATATTGAGAGCGGGAAGAAGAGAGAAGTGCACAATTTTCTTGCGTCATAAGTTTGAGATGCCTTACAAGAAAGGTAATTTGGGCATGGAGCGAAATGGTGCCTTTAGTGGTGGAGGCCATGGAATGGAACTTGTCTAGGAGAAGATGTGCCATGTCTGTAGGCCTATTATGTACCATGGCATAGATGTAGAGAAGGTCTTCATGGGTGACTTTCTCATTGCTTTCACTCCTGGCATTGATTGTGAAGGTGATGATGCAATGAAGGATGAAGTGAGAAAGAGTCTTGATATGCTTGGCATTTGATCTTTTGTTAAGCCTTGTCTCAAGTGAAATTTCTTTCCACACATCAAGAGGAGAGAGATGCATGGCTTGAGTGTTGATGAGGCCCTCCTTTTGGAATCCAGAGGCATTTGCAAGTTGATGCTTGGTCATCTCTTGTGGTTGGCCAAAGAGACAAAATTGAAACCCATAATAGCCAATAGGGTGTTTGGCATCTTTGATGACTTGTAGTATGGAGAGGAACTCAATGGTGAGTTCATCATGACCATCTTCAAAGGACATGACAAATGTAGTCCACCCCATTTTGTCAAGAGTGCCCATTATTTCGTCCTTGACACCCAATTTATCAAGATCTTCAACATTGAGAGATCTATTGGAGATGAACTTCTTGGATTGGATGTTGGCATATCTTTTCTTTTCTTATTTGGAGAAGGCATTGAAATTGTCTTGAAAGGAGGACACTTGGGTGGAAGATGCCACCCCTTTGCCTTTGGAGGCTCTTGACTTGGAGGTGCCAACCTTTGGTGCCATTTGAGAGAAAGTGAGTATGAGAGAATATGGAAATTTGGTTGAGAAATTTGAAGAG
>CATIWF010010535.1:0-58868 GCA_949630135.1 Balakata baccata | reverse complement strand
TAGTTAAAGCGGGTACATAAAAGCAATTGTCTAAATTTAAAATAAGCCCACTAGGGTGGGTCAATACATAGATCCCTATAGCTAATGCAGCAACCCTTGCTCCATTTTCAACGTGCAGGTCCAACTCTCCCTTATTGAGCTACTTACTATTCCTTAGACCCTGCATATAAGTGTATATGTGTGAGCCACAACTAGTATCTAATACACATATATTATTATTAGAAATAGTGTTAACCTCAATGACATAAATACCTGAAGTAGATGGGATATCAGATGCCTTCTTCTTCAAGGACTCCAAGTAGGCCTTACAGTTCCTCTTCCAATGGTCATCCTTACCACAAAGGAAGCAAGTCCCTTTTGGGGCACTTTGGCCTTCTTCTTAGCCACACCTCCCTTAGGCTTTGTGGACTGCATCTTCTTGTTTTGGTTCTTCTTCTTGGAACTAAAAGAGTCCATAGCATTATAGCCTTATTGGTCCTTCTTGATAGATGGCTTAGCTGTCTTGAGTATGATCAGCTTAGGAATAGTGGTGGAGATCTAGTTCATCCTATAGTTAAGCAAAAAATGTACATAACTATTGGTCAAACCAGTTAGAATTAAGTCAATACTTAATTCATGATCCATCACAAATCCCAAGGTGGCCAACCTTTCAATATAGTCATTCATCTTCAGTGCATATTGCACCGGAGATATCTCCTCAACAACCTTAAAGCAGAAGAGCTACCTTGAGATCTCAAACCTTTCGAATCGTGCTTACTCATCAAATAGCTCTCTTAGATGGAAGACTATAGAGTGAGCATCCATAGCTTCGTGCTGCTTTTGCAACTCAACCAATATAGTTGCAAGTATAATACAACTTGCCATCTCACTATCTTCGAGATGATTTTTGCATGCCTTCTGAACATCTTCAGAAGCATCAATAGCAGGGGGATCGGGAAGCCCTTCATCTAGGACATAACCTATTTTCTCAGAATTGAGAACTATTCTCAAATTCCTAAGCTAGTCCAAGAAGTTAGGCTCAGTCAACTTGTCTGACTCCATTAGTGATCGCAAATTCACACTTGATACCATGATAGTGATTCTAGCACCAAGATGTAAAAACAGCATGTTAGAATGTATGTGAAAACACAAGATTATTAGATCTTTAATAAATAGCATTATAACTCCCACTATTTTATTGCGAGTCCATAGCCCTCACTATGAACCCGAGAGAACATATATGGAAGTTCTCCTAGTGAGTCAATATCCAATTTGCTAAGAATAACTTTGAAGCAACTCAAAAAATCATCCTTAGTTTAGTTGGTAGGTATCTGATCCATACTAATTGCATTTCCATGCAAATATTGAATCTTGTGCTTTCAACTAATTGATGTGTACACACACATTGGGCTATCAATTCTTGATATGTGAACATCTCATGTACACTTACCCAACTTCGCCTCCAATACTCATTGACCTTGGTGCAAATCCAATAAATCAATGATATTGGTTAAGTCCAACCCATTAATCATGAAATCTAATTTCAATGGTTCGAACATATTCTTATAGAGTGAGCTTGAGACAACTCAACAACTCAAACTCAAAAAACTCTGGTTCTCCCGATATTAATGGAAGGCGTAAGACATAATTGTTTATTTAGCGAGGGATTTTGTTAATTTTAGTCTCATCATGTTATTATTGCATGCTTTTATATATCATAAATTCATCACATGGATATACAAAGATAGTTACATTAACTATAAGGCATGATTATGGACATACTAAAATCAATCTCTTGAGCTAAAGAGAGATTGACTAGGTCTTACCTCTATATATGCATGAATTACAACCCAAAAATAGAAATTAAATCCCTACTTCTAAGTCTTCTTGTTTATGGCACCATCTTTTTTTCCTACTCCTTTGCATCTCCATTTTATCCTAATTCTAATTCTATGTAATCTAATTACATATTTCAAAAATTAGAAAACCTCAATTTACATTTGAGGGGAGTAAGATGAGAAAAGAAATACATGAAAAAAAAGAGATAGGTAGGGATACGCAGGACCTATTTACTATAAAACAAAATCATGCATGCTCAATCACATTGGACCTAAATCCATAATCATCCATCATGCATTTCTATATACCCCTAGTATGCATTCTCTAATGCATAAAATTAAAATAAAATAGGTAGTGATAATTTTGGATTGCAAATTTGAAAGTTGATTCAATACTTGAACCGAAATTGCCTATTTTTATTCTTTCAGTCAATTTAATTTTGTATATCATTTTAATGTGGAATTTAATAATTAATTAAATTAAATTAAATTTCATATTTCCAGAATTAATTCAAAATTAATTCACCTTAAAATCAAATTATTATGATGTCAAAAATTAAACAATTTAATTTTAACATACTTGTCTCTTTCTAGTCATACTAGATATGTCATTTGTTCAACACAAATTAATTCAAAATTAATTTTCAAAAATTTAAAAAATTTCCAGAACCTCAAATTATCATTATAAACATCTTTAGATCAACTCAAGCCCATTAAAATAATTTCAGCACAAACCAAAATCATCAAGACAAACAAACCAACACATAAAACGCTCAAAACGACTCATTTACTGTCTAGAATTAATTTAGAAATTTAAATTCGAGCAAATTTAATTTTGACATGTATCTAACATCAAAATAACATATTTTTAATTATATAAAAATTATTTCAAGGTGCTAGAAAACAAAATATTCACATACAAAAAAACCAAACAACACAATCTCATTGGATACCTAAAAACAAACCTGTTTCGGTATTTGTTTGAAAAATTAATTAAAAACAATTGTTAATTAATTATTGGATACTTCCAGAGGCTTAAACACATTCTTAATATGTCTAAATAATTTTTTCATAATCAAATTACAAGAAAAATATGAACAGCCCTAACAATTAAACTAAACAATATCACATGTTCATCAACAATGCAATTTTCAACAATTTGGTAATAAATTCGAAATTACTTATTTGAATCATATTCAAAATATTTTTCAATCAATATAATTATTCTTAATCATCTCATGATTAGATCATAGAAAGAAAAATATGTAAAACAAATTTTACAAATGAATTTCAATTTTAAAAACCAAAAGATCCAAAATCATCAAAACTATACAATCTAATTGGGCATTAAATTAAAATTAATTTTAATGGGCACAAGAAGGCTTTGATACCAATGAAGAGTTTTGAGCATGTATCACATATATATTACACAGCGGAATTTAAAATTTTTCAAAACCCGAAATTAGAGATTGGTAATATAATAAGAAATAAGACTAGATTGATTGCCAAAGGGTATAACCAAAAGGAGGTATTGATTATGATGAAACTTTTGCCCCCGTAGCAAGATTAGAAGCAATTCGTATGTTATTACCATATGCATGCCACATGAATTTCAAGTTTTCTCAAATGGATGTAAAAGTGCTTTTTTAAATAGTTTAATTGTAATATCATCAACCGTTCATACATGCACTATCACACGCATTTCATTTTGACATTTTCATTTTATATATATCATTCACATGAAACACATGCATACATAGAGATTTTAGCTAGACATGTTCACGAGGTAAACTTGCCACGAGTCGGTTCGTCGCAATAGGAGCAAGTCGTACATGTCTGGTTATAATTTAAATAAGGACACAAAATATTGAAAATGAAATTAAATAAAATCATTAAAATTGAAACACATGAATTTTGGCATAGTGAAATTAATTAAAGTAGACAATTTAACTAGATAGTATTTTTGGCACTAGGTATATGTAAATATGTAGAGAAAATAATAATAATTAATTAATTAATGTAATTATTTATTTATTTAAATTAATTAAATAAATCAGAAAAAGTTAAAAAAAGGGAAAAAAAAAAGAGAAAAGCGAGTTGGCAACTTTGGGGAATAAGGTTGTTTTGGCCCCTTTTGCAACCAACTGCTCATTCTTTTATTCCTCTCCTTTTTTCTTCCCAATTTCTTCTCAAAGCTCAACCATAACTGGTCACAGGTGAGTTATTCATTACTTCTTTTATTAATAATCATGATTTGAGTGTTGTTGGATCATGATTTAGGAGGTGCAACTACTTGCTTTCCATGAGTAAGCTGCTTGATTTCTGTTTTCATGGCAGAAATATAGGGTGCCGTTTTCTTTATGTTTAAATCTGATTTTTGAGAAACACAAAATGCCAAACTTGTAGCTTTATGTCTTAGGTTTAATGCTATATAAATGGTTTTGTGTGATTTGTTGTCTGTAGAAAGATATTGGCATAGGGCTGGAACTGGTTCTATTGAGGAATCTAGCTGAATCATCTACTGTTTTGATTATGTTTCTATATGATAGGGTCGATATTTGAGGCAACTCAAAACATGAAAGTTGTAGATACATGTGTTATCTAGTTTTCTACAAAATTTCATAGCCAGATTATGGGCGGATATTGAGTTATGGGCAAGAGAGGCATATCTATTCCATATTTGAGCTGCCTACTTAGTGTCCTAGGCAGGTCCAGTCAGTTGTTTGCCAATTTTGAGCTTCTTACAGACATAATTTGTAAATGATCAAAAACACAAGTTATAGGTATATCTTAGATAAAGTTTGGCATAAATTTAATCTCAATATGTTGTGTATGTTGTGAGTTATGGCCTTCACAAATCAGACTAGTCCAGATGTCAACCCTATTTCTGACCAATCACAATTACTCTACCATATGAGGACCTTAGAGGCAGAATGGATGAAAGTTGTCAACATAAAAAATGTTCCATTTTAACATATCTATGTTCATACAAAGTTTCATTCAAATATAACTTACATGTTGTAAGATATGAAGAAGCAAATTTGGTGTCCCAAAACTGCCTAAGGTCAAAAACAGGGCAGAGAACAGAACATGTTTATAAATTGCATAAAATATTCCACAATGGTCCAATTTATCTGAAATTTAGATATGTGGTATCTCTACATGTTAGATTTAATTAAAAACAAGAATCATACAAATTGAACTAGTATAGCAAAATTTATAAGCTACGGAACACATGAAAGTCACACTGCCATAATACCAAACCCTAGTTAGTGGTCCTTAAAATACATATTTCAATTTGTTTAAGTTTCACTAAGCTTCTTTAGCTACCAATTGACCAAGTATACATTCAATTAGGCCCACAGCATATTGGAGAGCCCCAAGGAAGTGAAAGACAATAAGTTAGAGGCTCAATATCAAAAGAAAAAGGTGAGTTTAATTATCAAACGATTTCTTTGGCACGTGCTACGTGTAATGTAATTATTACGTGCTAGGTGTAATGTGACTTGATTTGCTTTATTTGAATTAGAAGACATGGATCACAGGTCACCGGCCGAGCCTCACCAATCTCTCTCCTTGCATTTCACATATGTATAGGGACATGACTTTTATGTTTTGGATTGTATGTCTATACATGTATAATATAGTGAATACGCAATGATGTGATATATATATTATGTATATAGTCAAGTTGTTATGCTTTGCTGAATTGCTAAATTTTACAAAGTAAAGTGTTATATGATTTCAAAAAAAAAAAATTTATCCCTCATTATAAATAGGACTATGTCCTATTTTATGCAATATACGATAATATAATATAAGTATAAGTGATATCCATAGGTATAAAGTGTTACACGCGAGTTGCGCAACACAGATGCGTGATAGTGGGCTAGCAGCATGCCAGCCAGCATACACGCGATAGCAACTGATAGTGTGCTAGCCCACCACGTGCATAGGCATGATGCTATTTGAAGGGTTTTGAGCATATATCGTATACATATCACGCAATGGAGAATAAAATTTTTCACAATCCGAATCAAAGGATTCTACTAGTGCCAATTAAAACTAATTTAACAAAGCAAACATCATCATCATCTTCTTCATTGTAATCCATGTATTCAACTTCCAAATCATCCACTTGAGGTATTTGGTTTCTACCTCCCCTTTTTCCCCCATTGGGATTCGATATGGCTCATTCAACAGCTTGCAACCTTGCGTCCATGCGCTCTAATATGTCCTTCATAGCCGCCATATTTTCTGTTAAGAGTTGCAAACTCTCCTTGTTGAGCCTCATGCAATCTAGCTTCATCAATATGACCGGCATCATTTTCTCCATTTTGATTTGACATTGCTAACAAAGAATGTTAGAAAAGAAAGAAAAAAAAAAGGAAATAATTCAAGGACCTCACAAACACTCCCTCATGTGTTTTACCTCAAATGATGGGGGGTGGTCACTTGTGTTTAACTCAAGCAAAATTTCACTCACGGCTTCCTCACACCACTCTAGCTAATTCTTTTATGTTCTTAGGTGAATTACACTTTTTAGAACAATTCAAATAGTTTGAAGCAATTCAAGTAGAATTCCAAACTGAAATTCAAAAAAAAAAGCTTGAAGCAATTCGGTAAAAAAAAATTAACAAATCAGAAGCAATAAATTAGGAAACTCAAATAGATGCAAAAGACATGTAAAAAAATAAACAAAGATTTGCCTAGAATAGGAAAGAAACAAATTTAGAAGGTAATTTTAAGAAAACAACCAAATCTGCCACAATAAGCAATATTCCTTTATGAACAAGGAATGTACTGATATGACAAGATATATATGTCAATTAGAGACCAAATAGGAAATTAATAATTCCTAAATCAGACCTGCCAATAATCATTAATGAGCAAGGATGTAATGATATGCAAATCAGACCTGATTAGGGATTTACACACTCAAGAATCTGAAATCTTCCTTTTCTATGACTTCCCCTTTTTTTCTCTCTTATTTTTCACGAATTTTTTTTTTTAACCTTCAACTACAAATGTAAATTCGAACATTAGAATGCAAACAACTGATTTAATCAACGTAAAATAAGAATAAGATGAATAAACATGGAACAAACAAACGAGAATAAAATTTTAAAGAACAAGAAAAAAACACAAGAAATAGGATTAAATAACTAGAATAATAAAGGATAAAACCTGATCTTGAGCCAAAACTCTGATACCAAATGATATGAAACCTCCATGAATAAGCTTAAGAACCCCTTTATATATATATGAACCCCCAAAGCATTAACATGAAAACTCCAAAACTCAATTAAGCAACAACCCCTAAGAAAGCTAGAAGTCAGATTACTTATCTAAGATGATCAAGAATTAGAATAAAGAAAACTTGTTTTTGAATTCCAATTTTGAAAGACTCCACAAGAAGGTGATCAATCTACTTGAATGTTCCTTAAAACATGCATTCTACACAAGAACACAAAGATAAAAGCAAAACAAATATTGCTGATTTGTTCTTTAGGATGGTTGTGCATTTGCATGGCATTCCTAAAACAATTGTTTCATATGGAGATGCTAAATTCCTTAGTCACTTTTGGCGTGTTTTGTGGGGTAAACTTAGTACTAAATTATTATTTTCTACTACTTGTCATCCACAAACTGATGGTCAAACTGAAGTGGTTAATAGGACTTTAGAAACTCTATTACGTGCTGTTGTGGGAAGAAATTTGAAATCATGGGAAGATTGTTTGCCATTGGTTGAATTTTATTATAATAGATGCATACATTCTTCCACTAGTTATTCACCTTTTGAGCTTGTGTATGGTTTTTAATCCACTGACTCCATTGGATTTGACAACTTTGCCTTTGCATGAGTTAACAAATTTGGATGGTAAGAAAAAAGCAGATTTGGTGAAAGCTATGCATGAGAAGGTAAAACAGCACTTGGAGAAAAAGAATGAGTCATATGCATGCCAAGCCAATACAGGAAGAAAGGAAGTAGTGTTTGAACTAGCAATTGCGTGTGAGTGCATATGAGGGAAGAAAGATTCCCTCACCAAAGGAAGAACAAACTTGATCCAAGAGATGATGGTCCATTTCATGTTCTTGAGAGGATCAATGATAATGCCTACAAAATAGAACTTCCTAGTGAGTATAATATGTTTGTATCATTTAATGTTTCTAACCTCACTCCTTTTGACAATATAGGAGGAGTTGATTCGAGGACAAATCCTTTTAAGGAGGGGAGGAATGATGTGGATCAAGGACATGTGAGCCAATCTTCACGCAAGGAGGATGATGGACTTGTCATGCCAAGTGATGCAATTACTAGATCAAGGACTAATAAGCTATGGCAATCAATGCAAGGCTATGTGTAAAGCTTAGTGACTAAGGAGATAACAAGTGAGGCATGTATCAAGGGAATATATGGAGCTGAATGAAGACCCGAGGCTCATTACATACCTTGGGGCGTGTGGAGATCAAGGTTACATGGACTAGATAAGATGGAAGTCCATAATTTGAAGATTACAAGTCATGTACAAACCATGTGCCATACATGTGCTTATGCTTAATTGTATTAATGGGCTGCCATTATCTATCATTATCTATTTAGGCATATGGGCCTTAATATACTTATAAAAGCACATGCCGCCCATATTAGTAGAAATTATATTTGGTTTAGGTTTTCCTTAGTCAATTAGGTTTTCGGTCATATTCAACCTTTGATCACCACACATAAGGTTTTGATTGCCTTGTCTTGTTGAGGAGTTTCAAGGCATGGTCTTTGGGATTCCGCATTACAATCACTATCATCAATTAATGAAGGCTTGCTATTGCTATTACTATTACTACTATCATCACTTTCATTATCAATCACACTATTATCTTTTAATAGCATAGTTTTCTTATTAGGACATTGAGGTGCAATGTGTCCTATGCCCAAACATCTAAATTTTTAATCTTACTATGCTTATCATTAGTGCTAGGTGTTTTTTTATTTATTATCATCTTTTTCCAGTTTTCTTTCTTTACCTCTTTTAGATCAGTCACCTTTTCTTTACCTTTTTTTCTTCTTTTTGTGACATTTTGATGCGGAACCCCAAGAACACGCCTTGAAACCTCTCAACAAAGTTAAGGCAAACAAACTTTTGAGTATGGACACCAATGGTTGCAAATCTAACCCAAGCTAAACAAGTAGCAAGAACCAAGATTATGAAGCAAAAGAATAGCAAAATGCCTCAAGCATAAAGACTTGATAAGTTTAACAATTCTTTAAAGTAATTAAAAGGGCAATCTTACACTCTCAATTATGAAGAAAACACTCAAAGTTTAGTAATTGTCAAAAGAATAATTAAAGTACATGCCCAAAGCTTATTTAAATCCTATCCTGATCCCATAGCTCAAAGTTTATCCTAATCCTTACATGATAAGGAAAATGAAAAGATAAAGAAAAATTAAATCCCTTGAATGTAGGGATAATCCTAATCTAACCCAAACCCTAATTGACTCAAGAAACCTAAACCAAATATAATTCCTACTAGCATAGGCGGCATGTGCTTACATTAATTAAGGGTCACACATCTAAATGGTCCTAAGTAGCTAAGGATAGATTATGGTAGCCCGTTAATACCGTTAAGCCCCATTACAAATTAGGCCCAAACCCTAATATAAGCACATGCATGGCACATGGTTTGCACATGACTTGTAATCTTCAAATTATGGACTTCCATCTTGTCTAGCCCTTTTGGCTAGTCCATGCAAGCTTGATCTCCACACACCATAAGATATGTATTGGGCCTTAGGTCTTCATTCAGCTCAATCTCTTCCTTGATGCACGCCTCTCTTTTGATCTCCTTGGTTACTAAGCTTTGAACATAGCCTTACATTGCTTGCCTTAGCTTGTTAGCCCTTAATCTAGTAATTGCACCACTTAGCATGACAAGTGCATCATCCTCCTTGCATGAAGATTGGCTCACATATCCTTGATCGACATCATTCCTCCCCTCCTCAAAATGATTTGCCCTCAAATCAACTCCTCCTACACTATCAAAAGGAGTGGGGTCAGAAACATTAAATGATGTAGACACATTATACTAACCAGGAAGTTCTATCTTGTAGGCATTGTCATTGATCCTCTCAAGTACTCAAAATGGACCATCTCCTCTTGGATCAAGTTTGTTCTTCCTTTGGTGAGAAAATCTCTCCTTTCTCATATGCACTCACACCCAATCATCAGGTTCAAACACCACCTTCCTTTTTCCTTTCTTGGCTTAGTGTGCATATGACTCATTCTTTTTCTCCAAGTGTTTTTTTTGTCATCTCATCCATAGCTTTCACCAAATCTGCCTTTTTCTTACCATCCAAATCAGTTAACTCAAGCAAAGGCAATGGTATCAAATCTAATAGAGTTAGTGGCAATGGCATCAAATCCAATGGAGTTAGTGGATTAAAACCATACACAAGTTCAAGAGGTGAAAAACCAGTAGAAGAATGTATGCATCTATTATAAGCAAATTCAACCAATGGCAAACAATCTTCCCATGATTTCAAATTTCTACCCACAACAGCACGCAAAAGAGTATTTAAAGTCCTATGAACCACTTCAGTTTGACCATCAGTTGGTGGATGATAAGTAGTAGAGAATAATAATTTAGTACCAAGTTTACCCCCACAAAACACACCAAAAGTGACTAAGGAATTTAGCATCTCTATCGGAAACAATAATTTTAGGAATGCCATGCAAACACACAACCTCCCTAAAGAACAAATCAGCAATATTTGTTGCATGATAATCTATGAATAGGATGTCTAATGGGTCTTTCTGATATGGAACCTCTATGAATAAGCTTGAGAACCCCTATATATATATATATATGAACCCCCAAAGCATTAACATGAAAACCCCAAAACTCAATTCAGCAACAACCCCTAAGAAGGCTAGAAGTCAGATTACTTAGATAAGATGATAAAGAATTAGAATAAAGAAAACTTGTCTCTGAATTCCAATTTCGAAACATGCCACAAGAAGGTGATCAACCTATATGAATGTTCCTTAAAACATGCATTCTACACAAGAACACAAAGATAAAAGCAAAACAAACTTTTTTTGGATTAATAACTTCATAATCTGCCCAACAATTAGTCCAAGGCATATTTATAGCCTTTACAAGGTTAAAATGAATTTGGATACTAATAAAGCCTAAACACAAATGGAAACTAATCAAATCATGTCCCAAATGGAAACTAATCTAATTACATCCCAAATGGAAACTAATGGACTCTTTCAAAAGACAAATCTGTCAGCCCGTTATTTAGCCCATAAAAAAAGTGGCCCATTACATTCTTAATTAAATCCATCAGTAACTTGGATTTGGATTAAGTTGTATTGAACTTGGGCTGCACATGTTCCAAAGTTTTGATGTCCTTGTAAACCTTCACTAGCTGAATTCATTAAGCCTTGTAGATGCTGGATTAAGGCTTGTTGAAACTTCTTAGATCGAGACCTTGTTATAGGACCTTGAGGCACGCTAAAAGGACTAGAGACCTCTTAAGCTTGATCCTTGCCTTCTTGGTCCTCTTGTTGAATCCTTGAAACTTGGTGTATAGGCTGCTCCATAACATCATGCAATATGAGTTAATAATGGCTTACACAGATATAGTCATGATGTATGAGCTGAGGACTTGATATGCCTAAATCAGTATATGATTGATATCGAACAGGTAAATAGAAGCTAGTATCACCTTGAGGTGTATATGGTAGCTAGCCAGATACACATGTTTAATCAAATAAGGACACTAAGTATGGCAAAATGTTAAAAAGTTATAAATAAGATAACTTTTAACCACTCAGATCTATAGCACTCCCTATGTATACTGGGACATATTCCCATGATTAGGGACGGTGTTATAGGTCTAATAGTCTAGTGGCATGTTCACCCTTTCCACTAAAAGATAATTTTGTCATCTTGCCTAATAAGCAAGATCACATGTCATATGATTCATATAAAATGACCCCAAGCAACCATCTCAATGTAGCCCAGTAATGTGCCTCTCACTTATATGGCCAAGACGACAATGCCATAAACAAGATCGTTTTGGTTTATCCATTTTATTCCTTTTATTATTATTATTGAATATAGAACCAGACATGTCAAGAATATAAATTTCATTGTAAAGTGTTCTAGTCCCATAAAGAATATCATTTAACGTTATTGAACAATCATTGCCACTAATTGTTAAATTAAATCCATTTCTATTCAAAGTAGAAACAAAAATAATATTCTTAGTTAAAATAGGAATGTAAAAGCAATTATCTAATTCTATTATTGGCCCACTAGGGAGCGTCAAAACATAAGTCACTACAGCTAAGGCAGCAACTCTTGTGCCATTGCCTGTGAACATGCTTAACTCTCCTTCTTAAGCTATCTACTGCTCCTTAGGCTCTATATATCAGTACATATGAGTGAGCCACATATGCTATCTAATACCCATATGTTATTACTAGAAACAATATTAATTTCAATAATGAAAATACATCATGTAGATGGGGCATCAGATGCCTTTTTCTTCAAGGACTCCAAATAGGCCTTGCAGTTCCTTTGCTAATGGTCATCTTTGCCACAATAGAAGCAACTCCTTTTTGAGGCAATCTTTTTGGCCTTCTTTTTTACCATGCCTCCCTAAGGCTTTATGGACTTCTTCTTCTTGTTCTTTTTCTTCGAACTAGAAGAATCCACCAACATCACAACCTTACTCTCCTTCATGATAGAAGGCTCAACTGTTTTGAGTAGGTTGATCAACTCAGGTATAGTAGATGAACCCTTGTTCATCAAATAGTTTAGCACAAAGTGTGCAAAACTATTAGGCAAACTATGCAGAATTAAGTCTATACTTAATTCATGGTCTATAACAAAACCAAGATAGACCAATCTCTTAATATAACCATTCATCTTCAGTGCATGTTGCACTGTAGATGTCCATTCAACCATCTTTGAGCAAAAGAGCAGCTTGGAGATCTTATGTAACACTTTATACCTATGAATATCCATTATACTTACATTATGTTATCATGTATAGCATGAGAATAAGACAGTCCTATTTATAATGAGGGATAATTTTTTTTTTTGGATCATATAACATTATCACTGTGTAACATTTAACAATTTCCCATAACATCACAGCTTGACTGTAAACATAATATATTACATATTCTAATAATTTAGACGCTATATTCAATTATTTCAGGTAGAAAGGTCAAGACCAAATATACATTTACACATCATTGCATATTTACTAATTTATACATATATAATATACAACCCAAAATGCAAATGTTATATTCCTATACATATGTGCAATGCAAGGAGAGAGATTAGTGAAGCTCAGCCGGTGACCTGTGATCCATGTCTTCTATATAGTATGCACCTCCAAAATGAGCAAATTACACGACTTTTTGAAAAAAATGATGCAATTTAGTGAGTTGCGACTGACAATAACCTTCAAAAGTTTTCTAAAGTACCTAGCAAATCACAATTACAAGTAATAATCACCATTCGTATGCATTTTTCATGTCATTCTATTTATCAATATCATATGAATATAAATAATACTAAATCATGTAAACATTTCATTTGCTTATACTTATGTCATTTTCATATTGTTGTGACTAGGTTAAACAGACATTGTCCTAGGTTTCCATGTGAATATTTGCATTTGCTAGCTAGCTTGATCATTGGAAACATTTGTACATTTGTTAGGCCATAGGCCTTTTCTTTAGCCTTTGAACATTTGTTTAGGCCATAAGCCTCTTCTTTTGCTTTACAATGCCATTTAGCTAGTCACAACGCCTTTTAAGGCCATATGCATATGCATTTGCAAAAATCATTGCTTAACCCTTGCATTTGTATCACGTTTGCATATTGAATTGTCAATCATTTTCATGTATGAAAACACAACCATGTAACAATGCATTTAAGTCATCCATTGCTTATTCATATCATAGTCATACCATAGTAATCATGTAATTCATATAATAGGAAGTTAAGTCACATTGCACGTAGCACGTAATAATCACACATACCCGAGAAATCATTTGATAATTAAACTCACCTTTTCTGTTGATATTGAACCTCTAACTTATTGTCTCCCACTTCTTTGGGGGTCTCCAATATGCTGTGAGCCTAATTGAATGTATACTTGGTTAATTGGTAGCTAAATAAACTTAGTAAAACTTAAACAAATTGAAATATGCATAATATGGATCACTAACTAGGGTTTGGTATTATGGCAGTGTGAACTTTGTGTATTCATCTGCTTATAAATTTTTCTATACTAGTCCAATTTATATAATTCTTATTTTTAATTAAAGCTAACATGTACGGATATAACATATCTAAATTTTAGAACAATTGGACTATTATGTAATTTTTGATGCAATATACATTCATGTTTTGTTTTATGCCATATTTCTACTCTTAGGCAGTATTGGGCCACCAATTTTGCTTCTTCATATATCACAACGTGTAAGTCATATTTTTATGAAACTTTGTATAAACATATATGTTAAAATGAAACATTTTTCATTTTGACAACTTTCATCGTTTCTGCCTCTAAGGTCCTCATAAGGTGGTTGGCATCCAGACCAGTATGATTTTTGAAGGCCATAACTCACAAAATAAATAAACATATTGAGGTGGCATTTGTGTCAAAATTTATCTAAGACATGTATGTAATTTTCATATTTTTACCATTTACAGATAATGTCTATAAGAAGCTCAAAATGGACAAAAAGCTGACTGGACCTGCACAGGATACTAAGCAGGTAGCTTAAATATGGAACATATATGACTCTCTTGGACATAACTCAACATTCGCCCATAATCTAGTCCTAAATTTAGTATAGAACTAGATAACACAAATATATATAACTTTTATATGAGTTTTCTCAATTACCGAATCTATCATATAGAAAAATAATTAAAATAGCAAGTGATTCAGCTAGGTTCTACAATCGAACCAGTTCCAGTCTGATGCTAATATCTTTCCACAAACATCAAATCATGCAAAACTATTTAATATCCATAAACCTAAGACAGAAATACAACTTTTATGTTTTACACTTTTCTAGAATTAGTCTCCATGGGTATGAAAACTGAGTGCCAACACACTGCCCAAAACAGACCCTAATTAGTCATATTGAACACTTAAACAAGAAGAGATGATTACTTACCAATTCCAAACTAATTAAGGTTGAATTTCTTGTAAAAATTGAGTGAAAGAAGGAACAAAAATTGGCTGGTATGGTCGTGGGAGAAGAAGGGCAGAAATGAAGCAAAGTAATTGTGAAAAAACGAGATAAGGCTATGTAGTCATTTGAGCAAAAGCAACCGACTCAATCTTGTCCTTTCTCTTTTTCATTTCTTTTCTTTTATTATTATTATTATTATTATTATTATTATTATTATTATTATTATTATTATATTGTTATATGCACTAGTCAATGTCAAAAATATAATCTAGTCAAATAGTCCAATCTAATTAATTTAACTATGTCAAATTCTATTTATTTTAAATTTAATCATTTTATTGAATTTCATTTTCAATATCTTATGTCCTTATTTAATTTATAACTAGTCACATGTGACTTATTTCTATTGCGATAAATCGACACGTAACAAGTCTATCTTGTGAGCACATTCTAGCTAAAATCCCTATGTATGCATGTGTTTAATGTTAATGACATATATAAAATAAACATGTCAAAATGAAATGCATGTAGTAATGTATGTGAGAAAGTCGAGGGTGTTACATTTTAAACCTTTTGGATCGTGTCTGCTCAACAAATAGCTCTCTAAGATGGTTGGTATTGGCATCCATAGCCTTGTACTACTTCTGAAGCTATGGTGATATAGAGGTAAGCATGATATAGTCTGCCAACTCACTGTTATCTAGATGCTTCTTTCTATGCTAATTGTTCATCAATAGTAGCATCAGTAGCTGGTGGGGTGGGAAGCGCCTCATCCAAGACATAGGCAATATGCTCAAATTTGAGAACAATTCTCAAATTTCTAAGCCAGTCTAAGAAGTTTTGCCTAGTCAACTTATCTAACACGAGAATCAAATGTAAATTCACATTTGGTGTCATGATTTTAAAAACCTAGATGTAAAATGGATCTTATTAGAGAATTTACATGAATACATGATATTATATCTTTCATAAAACTCATTTTGGCTCCCACTATTTTATTGTTAACCCATAACCCTCACTATGAATTCGAGAAAAACTATTTGGAAGTTCTCCTAGTGGGTTGGTATCCAATTTATACTTAAGAATGACCTTGAGTGTACTCAACAAGCCTTCTTAGGTCAAATCAGTAAATATCTTATCCATACCAAATGCATCTTTGCATACAACTACTGAATTGTGCTATCAACTAATTGATGTGTGCATAAATCATCGGGCTTTCAACTCTTAATATATGTGTACACCTCATTTACACTTACCCAACACTGCCTCTAATTCATATTGACCTTGAGTGTGCTCAACAAATTAATGGAATCGGTAAGTCCAATCATTAATCATGAAATCGAATTTCAATGGTTTGAACATATTCTTGTAGAGTAGGCTTGAGTGTGTTTAACAACCCATGATCTAGAAGAACTTTGGTTCTTCCTACATTAATAGGAGGCATTAGTCTTAATTATCATTTATTGAGGGAATTTATTAATTAAGTTTTATCATGTTATAGTATGCTAAACATATATCCATTCATCATATTGACATACCTTCGATAGTTACTATAACTATGTGGCATGATTATGGATAATCTAGTATCAACCCCTCGAGCCATGGAAGGATTGACTAGGTCTAATCTAGATAGATGCATGAACTACAACATTAAAATAGAAATCAAATTCCTATTTCTGTCTTCTTGTAAATGGCGCCAACTCCTTTCCTTCTTACTCATTGCATCTCCATCTATCATAGTCCTATGTAATCTAATTACGTAATTCAAAAAAAATCTTAATTTACATTTGAGGGGAGTAAGATAAGAAAAGAAATACAAATACAGAAAGATAAGAAAAGGCAGGGGACACACAGACTCTATTTACCAATTTACAAAATAAAAACGCATGCATAAACAATCTCATTGGTCAAGTCCATAATTATGCATTATATCATCCATACACCCCTAGCATGCATTCTCTAATGCATTAAATAAAGGTAATAAAGAGAATGACATTTTGGATTCCGTTTGAAAATTAGTTGCAACAATTGAACCAATATTGGATTTTCGGTCTTAGTTTGAAATTCAACATATCATCATTATTTAATCACAATAAATAATCATATGTACAATTAGAAACTCTTTCTAAAAGGTAATTATGCTATTCAGGCAAATAATCAATCAAATTTATTTTACCTAAAATTGCCTTTTATGTTACTTCCTTATTTACAAGTAATTTCCAAATTGAATTTAATTACATAATCATATTAGAAATTAAATACCAATAAGTAAAGAAATTAATTCACAATTAATTTTGCATTTTATGATGCCAAAATAATTAAACAATTTAATTATTAATTATATGTCATTACTTGGTCATACTTGGGTTAAATTAGTTCAATCCATTAATTCAAAATTAATTCCCAAAATTCCAGAAAATTATATCATCTATTTGGGCATCAATAGTTCAGCTCAAGCCAATCCAAATTATAAACTTCGGACTAACAAGCTAACACACAAAATACCCAAACCGAATCATATATCTGTCTTAGAATTAAAACAGAACAAGGACTTGAACTAAAATAACATTTAAGGCACACAATCAGCATCGACAAACATCATGAATATCATATAATCATGAAATAAAACAAACAAAACAATAACAGGCCTAAGTTGCAATCAGGAAACTCTTTCCCGATTGTTACTTTTGCAATTGTAGAAATTAAGACAACTTTTAATTTTATCTTTGCTTCTATCCAATGTCAAGTTCAGGTTCTTAACATGTTTTGACAAGAATCAATTATCACATAATTAATTTCAGAGGAACAGAAACATAGAAGAAACAAAACAAATTTTTTAAATTCATTAAGAACCTTAATTTTGGCAATTCAAGCATAAAACAAAAATCAACCATAGAAACTAATTTGCATCGAAATCAGTTCATTCATTATATTCACTAATCATATTAGAATAGAAAGATTAAAACTTAATTAAATAATCCAAAACAAATTTTTGATTGAAACGAACCCAAAACGTTGTTTTTCAATTAATCAAATTAACTCTTCAATAAAATTGTTTATGACAATCATAGGGTGGCTCAAATACTACGGTTGGAGTTTGCTCAAGCATCATATACAATCAGAGGTACTGGAAAATAAAATTATGCAAACCCCAAGAGAAGAATCAACCTATATAATCATGAACAATTAACTATCTAATAGTTTAAAGACAATTACCTTTGTAATCTGAGTGTTCTTGTAACACCCTTTCATATAGCATACAAACAGCCATACAAGGGAGTGCTATATATATATATATATATATACACACACACACACACTCTACTGATTTCTTAACCATTATACCTTTTAAACATATGGCATTAATATTCATATGATCAACCATAGCAACATATAACCATATAAATAAATATTATGTGTCCATGCTTATATAATACTCCATAACCATAAAGTCTGTCACCAAGGGCTAAACGTGCCCAAATAAATTAATCTTACAAAATCTCAAATCCCTGAAGTTGGGGAGGATTTTGGCCACCTTTAGAGATTCATGTAGGTGCATTTGTTCTTCTCAAATTCAATCTTTTTCTATCTATTTGAGACTCTTATAGTTGATTCCTATGATAGGAATTGTTAGATTAGGGTTTGTGTTGATGTTGTGTGACTTGTGTTGAGAAGTGTTAAATTGTTGGGGCAAATGATAAATTAAGCCATAGATGTTTGTGAATGATGGTTTTGTGACTTTAAAACTAAAGAAATAGGACTTATTTTTAGGTGTGGGGCTGCCTAATAAAGGAGAATTAAGGGAAAAATCTTTAGAAGTGATTAATGGTAGATTAGTGATAAGAAGGTGATGAATATAAAGAAAAAATTATTTAGTTAGTGGGACTGTTTTGGTTGTGATTAGTGGAGTGAATGACTAATGGTTATAATGCATTTAAATGAGGTAAGGAAAGGAAGAATTAAAGATATTAAAAGAGGTGAAAAAACATTTAGAACATTAGATATAAGTCGTGCATAAACATTAGTTATATGTGTGGCATTGAAAGAAATTTAGCTTGTTTTTGTTAAGTGGACAAAGGGAAGGAAAAGACCACCTAAAAGTAAAGAAAGAATAAGGTTTGAGGCTGCCTAGGTAAGTGCTTATTGGATAAAAATCTTCATGACTTGCTCGAATAAATTGTTAATTTGGATGGCCAACATAACCTGGAACCTAATAGGTCACACGTATTTGAGGTGTGAAAAATGAATAAAATGGTCTTGGATATGATCCAATTTTGAGAGAAAAATATTTGGGGTCGAACCGTGATAGGATCACCGAAAAAATCCTCAGCCTACTGGCATGCTAGCCTACCCAACGTGCACTACATGCTGCTGGCAGCATAAGCTGTGCCTAATCCTCCTATTTTCATGCCACTTTGATTTTTGAATCAAATTTGGGTTAGAGTGGGACTCTAAGACCTTATGGCAAAAATGTGAGCCAAAAATATTATTTTTGAGTAGAAAATAATATGGAGCCAAAAATAATTAAAGTAATTTAATTTCATTTTCTCTGAAAAGATCAATTTCTTTGCTAACACATCGAAATTGTTTAAGCCATCTCCCTAAGGATTTTGTTCTTCGATCTTCGCGTGGATAATGTTAGAGACACATCTATTTGGATTGTTGTGGTTTACAACAACCCGACAATGTGGAAAATTGAAGAACAAGTCAAGAAATTAAAAAGGTATTGATTTATAACTATGTATTTCATCAATTAGTTTTAATGGCACAAGTAGATTCCTATGAACCGAGTTTTGAAAATTTCAATTTCCACTACATTTTATAAATGTGATTTATCTTCAAATCCCAACAGATATATATTGGATTTTCGGTTTGCATGTACTATTTAATATATCTATTTTATCAATCATATTAAATAAAATGTATGTAAAATAGGAAATTCTTTTCAAATAGGGTGATTATGCTATTTAGGCAAATAATCAATCATATTGATTTTTGCTTAAAACTTGCCTTATTTGTTACTTTCTAAATGGTAAGTGGTTCCCAAATTGTATTTAATTCCTTAATCATATTTAGAAATTAAATATCAATCATACAGAAAATTAATTCATATTTAATTCCATATATCAATGATGCAAAATAATTAAACAAATTTGATTATTGATTATATGCCATAAATTAATCATACTAAAATTAAATTAGTTCATTCTCTTAATTCAAAATTAATTCTCTAAATTCTAGAAATAATAATAATCTATTCAAACATTTATAGATCAGCTCGAGCTAATCCGAAGTACAATCTCGAACTAGCAGGCCAACCAAAAAAAATCCAAACCGAATCATATCTACATCTAGAATTAAATGAAACCATACGTGAACCAAAATAATTTTGGGCATATAATCAACATCAATAAACATCAAGAATATCATATATTCATTTAAGGAAATCGCCGGAAACAAAATAAAACAAAAATTAAATATTGTTTCTAGACGTGAGTCCCGGTCGAGAAACCTCTTTCCCGGTCGGTAATTTCATGTTTGTAGAAATTAAAACGATTTTAATCTTGTGTTTGTTTCTGTCCAATGCCCAAAATATATTCTCAATAAGTTTTGACGTATTCCAATTATCTCATAATTGATTTTAGAGGACCATAAATGAGGAAGAAACAAATCAAATGTTAATATTCTTTCAAGAACCCTAATATTGACAAGGAAAATATAAAATGAAAATTAACCATACAAACTCTTTTGTATCTATTTCAACTCGTACAATGAATAGAAAACTAAAACTGAAACCTTCTCAATCAAAATCATATTTTAACTAAAAAGAAACCAAAATGTCATTTTCAATTAATCATATTAATTCTTCAATCAAAATTATTCATGGCAATCACAGGGAGGCTTTGAGACCACTATTAGAATTTGCACATGCATTTCATACACATTACGCAACGGAAATAAAATTTTACAAATTCCAAGAAGAAGAATTAACATATGTATCCATTAATAATTAAAACAATCTAATAGAAGTTTATTACCTTTCAAAACGAGTACCCTTTCTTTGATTCTCTTCTTACCGAGTTGTAGCAAACTATAGTAATCTTTTACGATTACCTCTGATGGTATCCATATGAAGGGAGAAACGAGAAAACAGTTTAGGGATTGGGTTGGATTAATCTATTATGCCAGCAAAAGATTAATCCCTTGAGAGAAGAAGAGGAGAACAATTGACACTCAATTCTCTGTGTTGTAGCTGCTAAAATAATCTATAAAAAGACTATTTATAACCCACATGGAATTAGGGTTCGAAACCCTTGATTATAGAATCCTAATAAGCCGAATATGTCACATGTCCCGATCAAGAAACTAATTTGCCTCTCGGGAAATTGCCCATATCGAGCGAATCCTGGTTGGGAAACCACCTTTTTCGATGGGGACTTCGTTTTGTTTCAATCTAGTAGCTATTTTTGATTGAGATACTTATTTTCTCGATCGACCTTCGTCTAGACTTGGATTTTCTCTCACTGTTTTGGATCTGATCTAAAACCCATTTCACTTCTCCTTCACACCTTCAATGCGTGTGACCCATTAAGTTCCTGACTATATTGACCACTCAGATTGACACTTAATCTCGAGCAAATCATGAGCGGTATCTAGCAATACATCATGGCCTCCAATAGCTAGAAAGTAGTGGTTTAACTACAAACCTTTCCATAGATAATTATTCTTGCAATTTGTCTTTCACCATTCTATGCCCCATTTAGTTCAGAGCACGGACTCGGTGTCAGCTCCCACTAGACTGACTATGTCACATCTAGGGCAAGTGATGTTAGATCTTGTCCTAAGACTCATTACTTTTACAGACATATCACTGAAGACTATCTTCATGATATTTCCACTATGGCCAAAGATTCCTAAGTAATGATATTGACAAGAGGCCATGGGTATACCCTCCTTCTATCAGGAGTGGTGAATCCTTTGTTGGTTACTTAACTACCTTTAAATACCTCAAACTATACCCAATCACCACCCTATGAGTGACCTCTCTTGAGGCAACAACAAATGGAGTCAAAGTATAGGATTAGTATCCAAGATAACTTTGAGCACCTCAAGTCTAAGGATACTTGCACTAATGCTATTATGAGGCTATTATTGACATAGAATAGAGGATCCATGTGATGGTCTCATATTAGGTCATCCAATGAACTTGACTACCTTAGCAAGCATCCACATGTTAACTCTAGATATCTCATGTCAATATATTATGAGATCTACTGCTTGGTCCAATCAAGGAATATAACATGTTCTAGTCTATCTGGATTGACAATATCTAGTCTTGTTAATACTATGACTAGGGACAATTTAGATATAACCATAATTACATATGATAGGAATCTCAATATCATGATTTCCTTCATGCTATGTTTATAGCATGGACTTCATCAATTAATTTAAGATCCAATCTATTCATAATACAAATGAATATCAATTAGGTGTTATGGAGCAGCCTATACACCAAGTTTCAAGGATTCAACAAGAGGACCAAGAAGACAAGGATCAAGCTCAAGAGGGCTCTAGTCCTTTTAGCGTGCCTCAAGGTCCTATAACCAGGTCTCGATCTAAGAAGTTTCAACAAGCCTTATTCCATCATCCACAAGGCTTAGTGAATTCAGCTAGTGAAGGTTTACAAGGACATCAAAACTTTGGAATATGTGTTCAATACAACTTAATCCAAATCCAAGTTACTAATGGGTTTAATTAAGAATGTAATGGGCCACTTTTGTTATGGGCTAAATAAGGGGCTGACAGATTTATGTCTTTTAAAAGAGTCCATTAGTTACCATTTGGGATATAATTAGATTAGTTTCCATTTGGGATATGATTTGATTAGTTTCCATTTGTGTTTAGGCTTTATTAGTTTCCAAATTCATTAAAACCTTGTAAAGGCTATAAATATGCCTTGGACTAATGGTTGGGCAGATTATGAAGTTGTTAATCTAAAAAAGTTTGTTTTGCTTTTATCTTTGTGTTCTTGTGTAGAATGCATGTTTTAAGGAACATTCAAGTAGGTTGATCACCTTCTTGTGGAGTGTTCCGAAATTGGAATTCAGAAACAAGTTTTCTTTATTCTAATTCTTGATCATCTTATCTAAGTAATCTGACTTCTAGCCTTCTTAGGGGTTGTTGCTGAATTGAGTTTTGGAGTTTTCATGTTAAAGCTTTGGGGGTTCATATATATATATAAAGGGGTTCTCAAGCTTATTCATGGAGGTTCCATATCACATGTATTCTCTAATGTATAAAATAAAGATAAATTAGGTAGTGACAATTTTGGTTTCCAAATTTGAAAAGCTATTTCAACACTTGAATCGAAAAATTGTCTACTTATGTTGTTTCGGTTAATTCAATTTTGTATGTCATTTTAATATGGAAAATACTTAATCAAATTAATTAAATTCCATGTTTCTAGAAATTAATTCAAAATTAATCCACCTTAAAAATCAAGTTATTATGATGTCAAAAACTAAACAATTTAATTTTAACATACATACCATTATCTAGTCATACTAGAATTAATTTGCTTAATTTCAATTAATTCAAAATTAATTTCAAAAAATTGCCAAATTTTCCAAAACATTATATCATCATTCTAAGCATCTTTAGGTCAGTTCAAACCCATCAAAATAATTTTTGGCACAAGACAAAATCATCAAGATAAACGAACCAACACACTAGATACTTACATATAAAAATTTAAGCAAAATAATTTTGGTATGTTTCTAACATTAAACGAAAATATTATATATAATATAAAAATATTTTAAGGTGCTAGAACTGAAATATACACTTACAAAAAAATTCAAACAAAACAGGCCCACCGGGAGCACTAAAACAATCTTGTTTAGTTGTTTGTTTTTAAAATTAATTAAAAAGGATTTTTAATTAGTTATTGGACCCGATTAGAGACTTAAACATATTCTCAATATATCTAAATAATTTTTTCCATTATCAAATTAAAACAAAATTATGAACAACACCATCAATTATACCAAACAACATCACTTGTTCATCAAAATTTAGTTTTTGGCAATTTTGCAATAAATTCAAAATTAATTATTTGAATCATATTCAACCATTTTTCATTCAAAATTATCATTCTTCGTCATCCCATGATCATATTATAGAAAGAAAAATATTTAAAACGAATTTTACAAATTAATTTTAATTTTTTAAACCTATGGAACCAAAAATGTCAAAACCGTGCAATCCAATTGCACTTTTAATAAAATTTTATTTTAATGGATACAAGGAGGCTCTAATACTAATGTCGGGTTTTGAAAATGTTTCACATACCAAAAATGCAGTGGAAATTAAAAATTTTCAAAACCTGAATTATAAGATTCTACTTGTGCCATTAAAACTAATTGAATAAATACATAGTTAGAAATTTTATCTTTAATTTTTGGGTTGATTCTTCAATTTTCCTTATTGTTGGGTTGTCATAAACCACAAGAATCCAAACAAGGATCGCCTCTAATGTTGATCTATACGGAAATGGTAGAATAAAACCACAAGGGTGATGGTTTGAACACACACAAAGTGCTAGCAATGTGTACGCTCTTTGAGAGAATTTTCAAGAATTAATACTTGGTTTTCTTTTTGGTGGTTCTAACTAATTTTCTGCTGAAAATTAATATAAATATGTCTTCCAATTTTAGCCTAGAGTTTAGAGTCCAACTTAAACCCAAATTGCATTCAAAAATCAAAAGAGCACCAAAATAGGAGAATTGCGGGGGGGGGAGTGGGTACACACTGCTAGCCCCGATGACTAGGAAATTTTGCGAAACTTTTTTCACGATTATAATTTCGTCCGACCTCAAATAATTTTCTCATATTTTTTGATTCAATCTAAGATCATTTTACTCATTTTTCACATTTATAGTGCATGTGACCCATTAGGTTCTCAGTTATGTTGGCCATTCAAATCAACAATTAATTCGAGCAAGAAATGAGCAATATCTAGCAACACACCATGACCTCCAATTAATTGGAAAGTCAGTAGTTTGACTGTGAAGCTTTCCATAGACAATATTATGAGCAATTTGTCCTTCACCATTCTATACCCCACTCAATTCAGAGCATACACTATGTGTCAGCTTCCGCACTAGACTGACAACGTCACACCTAGCCCAATTGATATTAGATCTTGTCCTTAAGATGTATTACTCTATTAGACATGCCACTGAAGACTATCTTCATGACATTTCCGCTCAGGTTAGAGATTCCTGAGTAATGATCCCAACAAAAAGCTATGGGTATACACTCCTTCTATTAGGAGTGGTGAATCTTTTGCTGGCTATCCAATTAGCTTCGAATACCTCAAGTTGTATCTAATCACCACTCTATGAGTAACCTCTACCGCAAGGAATATAGTTAAAGCATAGAATCAGTATCCAAGATATCCTTGAGTACCTCAAGTCAAAGGATATTTGCATCATATCTATGATGAGACTATCATTGATATTTGAATAGATAATCCATATGATTATCTCATAGTAGGTCATCCAATGTACTTGACTACTCTTAGCAAGCATCCATATGTAACTCTAAACATCTCATGCTCTCAGATTATGAGATCTACTGTTTGATTTAATCAGTGAGTATAACATGTGCTAGTCTATTCGGATTAATAATGTCTCATCTCATTAATCCTATGACTAGAAATATTTTAGATACTAACACAATTGCACATGATAAAATCTCATTATCATAATCTCATCATGATTTTCTACATGCTATGTTATGTATCAAGGACTTCATTAATTGATTCAAGATCACTATCAATTTATACATTAAATGAACATAAAATTTATTAATTAAATAAATTTGTACAATAAGTGCTAAAGGTGATTGTCTATAGAGCACTTCTCTAACAGCAGGTTGCCAGCATCTGATGGGCTCGTGCGGACCTATGCCTGCTGACAACCTAACACCTGCAAAAATTTCCATAATTGTGACACCGTCCAGCCCTAATATCTCTCTCACACTTTTAGATCATATCCAAGACCATTTTATTCATTCTTCACACCTTTAATGCGTATGATCCATTAGATTCCAAGTTATATTGGTAATCTAGATCACCACTTGATCTCAAGTAAATCATGAGCGGTATCTAACAACACACTATGACCCTAATTTACTTAAAAGTCAATGATTTGACTATGAACCTTTCCATAGATAATTATCGGTGTAATTCGTCATTTCACCATACTATACCCCACTCAATTCAAAGTGTGGACTCAATGTCAACTCCCACTAGACTGACTATGTCTCATCTTGTCAAAGTGAAGTTAGATCTTGTTCTGAGACTCATTACTCTATTAGACATGTCACTGAAGACCATCTTCAAGACATTTTCACTATGGCTAGAGATTCCCGAGTAATGATATTGACAAGAGGCCATGAATATACACACCTTCTATCAGGAGTGGTGAATCATTTGTTGGCTATCCAACTACCTTCGAATACCTCAAGCTATATCCAATCACTGTTACACCCTCCCATATAGCATACTAGCCCACTATACGAGGGAGTGCTAACATATACATGATACTAAACCTTTAGCTATAGCTCCGTTTTTAGCCTTTAGCATAATTATTTTTTTTTCCGTCTCATGATCTCATTCATTTGTTTATCCATGACAATATGTACCATATGTGTAATTATCATACATTCATGCTTATTAAAATAATATGAAATCAATAAACCATTAACCAGGGCTAAACATGCCCAAAACAAAACAATCTTACAAAAACCTTGAAACCATAAGTTCATAATCCATAAACTATGAATAAGGTAAAATGCATAATGAGCTGACTATGATTCTTGATGATCTGACTGGCTTGGTTTCTCTATGTCAACTCTTCCTAAGGCTCCGGACCTGCATGCAGGAAACCCACACGCTAAACTATCCAAGCTTAGCGGTATATATAATCATATAAATTCTATCATACATATTCAACTCATATCATTTATTACATGAAAGTCATAATATAACACTTCATCTCATTTTTCAATTCATAAAAATTATAGTTATTCCATCATACCAATTAATTCCTTACATATCATTGTAGCGTACCTGGTAAGCGGAAGCTATTCCTCTATTCATAAGAATAGTAATACATTTACGTCTTTCTTGTTTATTCATTTAATTTGCCTAGTTATTCTATACTAGACTACTGGATACGAGTTGTGAATAAGGGTGCTCTCGGAGCTGAAGCCACCCTACCCATGCAATCAAAATTGTTTGTATCTGTACTTGAGACAAGAGCACTCTCAAAACTGAAGCCACCTTGCCCATTAATAATGCATGGATAAACCTACGGTACTGTAACCACCTTTAATGGCATGCCATCTATCCTATAGTCAGTCCTAGTACGAGTAAGGGCATTTTTATCTTTTCCTTTTTAATCGCATGAACCTTATTCCAACATTCCTATCATTATTTCCATATCATGTCTTATTGTTATCCATGTATCATCTCACATCATGGTATAGCACTTAGGCAAAATTTCATTGACATTACATTCACAAGTACTTCATTTAATAACGTATAACACATACCTTACACATTCATTCCATCATATTCAGTAACTAACATTCACATACAGGTGAATTTGAACCCCAGCACGCTATCGCATATCGCTGGCCATGCTTGTTGCGGAATTACATCAGAGAATATTCATATTATTCGTGAGCATTTGAAGATAGATTTCATTAGAGAAAAGAATTATGCAGATCCTAAGAGAAAACATGTGGAATTTGGAATTGGTGAATATGTGTTTTTGAAAGTGTCACCAAACAGAGGAGTAATGAGATTTGGTAAGAAAGGAAAGCTGGCTCCACGTTACATAAGATCTTTTGAGATCCTAGATAGAATTGGTGAAATGGCCTATCAGTTGGCATTACCCCTAGAGTTTTCTCATGTTTATCATATGTTTTATATTTCTATGTTGATGAAGTATGTTCCAGATCCTTCCCATGTGTTGCAACCTCATAGTGTTGAAGTGAATGAAGACTTGTCATATGAAGAACAGTCAGTAGAAATCATAGACACTCAAGTCAGACAGCTTCGTTCTAAGAGCATACCGATGGTGAAGGTTAGGTGGAAAAAATTTGTTTGAGGACAAATTTTTCTTTAAGGGGTGGAGAATGTAATACACTTAATTTTCATAATATATGATTTAATTATTTTCATGGGTAAAATTTCGTAAAACCCGAGAGTTGATATAAAAATTACTAAAATGCCACTGACTATAAATATGGTGTCAACCCTCTCTCTCTCTCTCCTTTGGCTCTCTCTCTCTCTTCTCTTATTTCTTCTTCTCTTTTTCTCTCTTCCTCCCACCATCATCTCCATTTCCGATCACCACCCAAACGACCTTCGATCGAAGTAAAATTTGGGCTATAAGTAGATTTCGACCTCTTCAACACTTTGCTAACATTAGATTTTTAGAAATCCAGCCATATTCACCAAAAATGATAGAACAACTTTCGGGCATTAGGCTATCCCTACCGATTCTCCACCTTCCCAGCCTATTTTCACCATTCTAACATCGGAAATGAGTTCAGGAGGTCCAAAAACCTTGGAATGGACCTTTGGAGCTCCGGACATACTTCCAATTGAATGCCTTTTAACATGGTTGAATTGATTCTTTTGCTTATAGAGTGTTAGTAATTTTGTTCAGCTAGGAGTTTGTCTACAAGATTGGTTATGTGCGGAGGTGAGCTTTTGAGCCTTATATTTTCAAGCTCTTCTCTTTTCTTGTGTGTGATTGTATTCAAACATGGCATGATTACTCTAGAATTTGTACTTAAATGCTAATTGAGGCTGTAGTTTTTATTATCAAGACACTTAGACGACAGAGCCAATTAGGATTACTCCTGTTTAACTTGCTTTTGTAGCCTTACCCAATTTTACCCCTTAGTCAACCCAAGTTGACCCTTAACCATTCTTTGTTAATAACCCCACGATTTAATTAGTCAGTTCATGCTACTCGTTGATTTTCCCTCACGATTACCCATAATCATAAGAGCTAGTAGCGATTGGAGATTATAAATAACAAGCAGGCTTTCTATAGTTCATACTCTTTTCCATTATTGGTGAATTTTCAAGAATGGACAGCAATTACTTAGTCAATTCATTGTATGTATCAAAAAAAAGAGAAGAGAAAAAGAAAAAGAAAAAGAAAAAGAAGATCATATAAATATAATTCGCATTGAGCTGCGAATGTTGGTAAGCGAATATGTGAATTATTTTGAAGTTATGTGGAGACAAATTCACCATGTGACTATAGGAAGTTGGACTAAACGATAATCTGTAGTTGAAAGCCGGTTTCTTGAGATCACCTTATATCCCCTTTTTACCCACCTTTTCACCCAAACCATGTTACAACCCTGTAAAGATCTCTAGATATGTGTTTTGATGATATTGTAAGCGATAGAGATTGGATTAGAGTACAAACTTATGGAAGTGCTTACTGTGTTTTGAATGAGGGATTGTTTGAATATTAGCCTAAACACTTGAGATATTGAGAGACATGAGAGGACTAGTGTGGGGGAATTCAATGCATTTCCTTTTGTTGTGTGCAATTGGCTAGCTTAATAAGATTGCCTGCATCTTTGTTTGGAAAGTACAATATGATCATGCTAATTTGTTTTTTATTGCAAGTATGGAATTGGAATTAAGTTTGAGTTGGGTATAATTGCTTTTGGAGCTTATATTCTTGGTATTACGGGTGCATTAGTGAAGCTTAGGAAGGTTGATGATCGGGCGAGGCGCAGAGTGGTTTGTTTGCATTTTGAGTCAAGTGTGTTGTCATCTTTCATGCTTCTTAGGAGTTGCTTAGGGACAACCAATGGCTAAGTATGGGAGAATTATGAAATTTACACATACAAAAAAATACAAATAAAACAGCCTTGTTGGACACACCAAAATAGTTCTTTTTTGTCACTTGCTTGTAAAATTAATTAAAAACGAATTTTAATTATTTCTTAGACCCTTCAAGAAGCTTAGACACATTCTTAACATGTCCAAATAATATTTTTATAATCATATTACAAAAATAATATGAACATAGATCAAACAATCCAAACAACATCATTAGATCATTAAAACCTAATTTTAGGCAATTCTCACAATAAATCTGATGCGACTAAGCCAAGGTATTCCCAGACAGTCACCCATCCTGGTATTGACCCTGCTCAAGAATGCTTAATCGGCCGTTTAACCGCCTTGAGCCAAGCAATTCCTAAGAGGTCACCCATCATGGTACTGCCCCTGCACAACATGCTTAACCAGAAAGAGCGCTTACCGTTCTGCCAAAAGCTTAAGTTGATAGCAGAGACTTAACTCTATTCCTTTATCCTGGATCAAACAAGGGCCACCAGTCTCTTTCGACTTTGTGTGCCACCTGGCCAAACCCGTTCCACACCTCCTAGACCCGGGACGTATCATTCCTTCCCTGTTTAAGCAGGTTTGTCCTCGAACCTGGCACACGGAAGTGGGATCTAGACCCAACTTCAGGCTCTGATACCAAATGATGCGACTGGGCCAAGGTATTCCCAGACGGTCACCCATCCTGGTACTGACCCTGCTCAAGAAAGCTTAATCGGCAGCTTAACCGCCTTAAGCCAAGCACTTCCCAAGAGGTCACCCATTATGGTACTGCTCCTGCCACAGCAGGCTTAACCAGAAAGAGCGCTTACCATTTTGCCAAAAGCTTAAGCTGATAGCAGAGGCGCAACTCTATTCCTTTATCCTGGATCAAACAAGGGCCACCAGTCTCTTTTGACTTTGTGTGCCACCTGGCCAAACCCGTTCCACACCCCCCTAGACCTGGGACGTATCAAAATCTGAATTTAATTATTTGAATCTCATTCAAACCATTTCTAAATCATAATAATTATCCTCAATCATTCCATGATTAGATTATAGAGAGAAAAATAAATTAAAACGAATTTAACAATCAAAATTAATTTTTCAATCCTATGATACCCAAAATGCCAAAATCAAGCAATCTCATTGCATCTTCAATTAAAATTTATTTTGATGAGCACAAGGGTTTCTGATACCAATGTTAGATTTTGAACATGTATCTCATATAGAAAAATACAGCAAAAAAATAAAATAAAATTTTAAAACTCGAATCAAAGAATACAACTTGTGACATCAAAATTAATTAACTAAACATAGTTTGAAGATTTTACATTTAATTTTCTAGGATTTGTTCCTCCTCTTCTTATCGGGTTGTTGTAAGCCACAACTATCCATGCTAGGATTGGCTTTAAAGATAATCCACACGAAGATGGAAGATGAAAACCTTCAAGGAAAATGGCTTGAACAATTATTTTGTGCTAGCAAAATAATTGTTCTTGAGAGAAAAGTGTGGAGAATTAACCCTTTATTCTTTTTGGTAGCTAGGTCAATTTTCTTATGTAAATTGGTTTTTATAGGTGTTTCCAAAAACACCCTAGGGTTGGAGTCCAAATGTCACCTAAAGACCAATTTAAAAATCAAAAGTCCACAAATTTGAGGTGTGGAATTTTGGGGCTGGTAGGCTACGGGCCTGTGCACTGGCACCCACCGAATGATTTTTTCCCAAAATTTTTTCCGTAATCCTGATATAGTCTGACTCCAAATCACTCTTTAATATTTTTGGATCCTATTTTAATCCTTTTTTACAGCTTCAAAGTGTGTGATCCATTAGGTTCCCGGTTATGTTGGCCACCCGAATCAATACTTAATCTCGAGCAAGTCATAAACAATATCTAGCAATACATCATGACCCCCAATTGACTGGAAAGTCAGTGGTTTGACTATGAACCTTTCCACAGACAATATCTATGCAATTCGTCCTTTTACCATTCTATGCCTCACTAGGTTCAGAGCATGGACTCTATGTTAGCTCCCACTAGACTTACTACGTCACACCTAGCCCAAGTGATATTAGATCTTGCCACTGAGATTCATTACTCTATTAGAAATTTTATTAAAGATTAACTTCATGACATTTCCATACCAGCCAAAGATTCCCAAGTAATGATCCCGACAAGAGGCCATTGGTATACACTCCTTCTATCAGGAGTTGTGAATCCTCTACTGGCAACCTAATTACCTTTGAATACCTCATGCTATACCCAATCACCACCCTATGAGCGACCTTTATGAGGCAATAAGGATTGGAGTCAAAGTATATAATCAACATCCAAGATATCCTTAAGTACCTCAAGTCTAAGGATACTTGCATCATTGCTATAATGAGACTATCATTGATATTTGAATCGATAATCCATATGATTGTCTCATAGCAGGTCATCCAATGTACTTGAATACTCTTAGTAAACATCCACACATTAACTCTAAACATCTTATGTTTATAGCTTATGAGATCTACTATTTGATCCAATTAAGGAGTATAACAAGTGTTAGTCTATTCAGATCACTTATGACTACGGAGAATTTAGATACTAACATAACTACACATGATAGGAATCTTATCATTGTGATCTCATCATGATTTCCTTCATGCTATGTTATGTATCTTGGACTTCATTAATTTATTAAGATCTATATCAATTCATATAATAAATGAACATCAAATTAATGAAAATGTCTTTTATTAATTAAAATAAATTATACAACAAGTGCTAAAGGTAATTGCCTTTAGAGCACTTCTCTAAGAAATATGAGTACTCCACTAGGAACTGTAGTAACTGTGAACCATACCATGATTGTTTGATATGCAATGATAAAGCCAAATTGCAAGCTGATCTGATCTTATTGCCATTGCATGAATTTGATGTGATACTAGAAATGGATTGGCTAGACATCACGCAATAGTGAATTGTTTTACTAAGGAAGAAATTCTAGAATCTCCAGACTAGCCAAGAGTTGTGTTTTTGGGTGAAAGAAAACTTATACCTGCATGTTTAGTCTTAGCTATAAAAGCATTCAGAATGATCAAAGGAGGATATGGGGCATATTTGGCACATATGACTAACACCAGCACGACCAATAGCCTACTTCAAAATATATTAATGGTGAATGAATTTCCTGATGATCTTCTATATTACCACCTACTAGAGAGAGTTCTCTATTGAATTAGTATTAGGGACGACACCAATATCAGTACCATCCTACAGAATGGGCCTGTTGAGTTGAAAGAACTGAAGGCCCAATTGCAGGAACTGCTTTATAAAGGGTACAACAGACCTAATGTGTCACCATGGGAGCATCAGAGCTATTTGTTAAAAAGAAAGATGGTACAATGAGATTGTGCATTGACTATAGACAACTAAATAAAATGACAGTTAAGAACAAATATCCATTGCCCAGAATAGATGATTTATTTGATTAATACACGAAGCGCAAGTATTTTCTAAAATTAACTTGAAGTCAGGCTATTATCAATTAGGGGTAACAAAGGTAGATGTTCCAAAGATTGCTTTTCCAACTAGGTATAAACATTTTGAATTCTTAGTCATGTCATTTTAGTTGACTAATACTCTAGCTACATTTATGGCACTAATGAATAAAGTGTTTCAACTGTATTTAGACAAGTTTGTGATAGTATTTATTGATGACATACTAGTTTACTCAAAGAATATGGGAGAAAATGAACAATATTTGAGAATTGTATTGCAAACTTTGAAGGAGAAACAATTATATGCTAAATTGAGTAAATGTGAATTCTGGTTAGAGCATGTGGTATTTCTTGGGCATGTGGTATCAGGTAGAGGCATAGAGGTAGATCCAAATAAAATATAGGTCATAGTGAATTGGGAAGCTCCTAAGAATATTGTGGAAGTACTTAGCTTTCTAAGTTTGGCTGGGTACTATTGCAAATTTGATGATAGATTTTCACTGATTGTCAGCCCTTTGACTAAATTGCTAAAGAAGAATGTGCCATTTAAGTGGATCCAAAGTGTCAAAGCAGCTTTGAAGAACTAAAACACATGTGAACTTCTGCACTAGTGTTAGCTATTCTATAGGCACATACAGGTTTATTGTATACAGTGATGCTTCACACTAGGGCTTGGGATGTGTATTGATGCAGTAGGGTAAGGTGATAGCTTATGCATCTAGGCAATTGAGACTACATGAAATGTCATATCCAGTGTATGATTTAGAATTGGCTATAGTTGTATTTGCATTGAAAATTTGGAGGCATCATTTATATGATGAGACATTCCAAATCTTCACAAACCATAAGAGTTTAAGTTATCTACTGACACAGAAAGAGTTAAACATGAGACAAAGATGATAGTTAGAGCTATTAAAAGATTCTGACTACATAATTGAATATCATCTAGGGAAGGCAAATGTAGTAGCAAATGCATTAAGTAGGAAATCCAGTAGTAGTGTAGCTCACTTGCAAACGTCCTCTCTTCCATATTTGATTCAACTATGATCTATGAATGTTGAATTGAATATGCATGATAATGGATCATTGATTGCAAAGCTACAGGTTAGACCTATACTAAGAGACAGAATCAAGGAAGCATAGGGCAGAGATCCTCAGTTGTACAAGAAAATTGAAATGGCAAGACAGGGAAAAAGCAGAGACTTCCATTTGTAGGATGATACACTAATGTTAAAGTCACACATATGTGTTCCAAACATTGATGACTTGTGCTAGAAAATAATGGAAGAGGCACACAACGCACCATATGCAATGCATCCGAGGATGACTAAGATATATAATAGTCTGAGGCCACATTATTGGTAGCCAAGAATAAAGAAAGATATAGCAGAATATGTTTCTAAGTGCCTAACATGTCAACAGATTATGATAGAACACCAGACACAGTAGGTAAACTACATCCAATGCTAATGCCAGAATGGAAATAGGAGAAAATTGTTAGGATTATACTATGCATATCCATATAAAAATGCATTGAAATTTAAAATTTTGTAATCCTAAATTAATGGAACAACCTATGTAGCCTTAACCAATTAACTAACCCTAGATGGTTTGAAGAAGATTACCTTATATCAGAGCATCTGAACTTTGTTTTGCCTTACTGGATTGTCAAAAACCATGTAATCCTTCCTATGATCGCCTCTAACAATAGTCCACGTGAAGAATATGAAGAATAAAACTTTTTGCCTATGAGTTTTGCACAATCTCTTGTGCTAGCAAGAGATGATGCAAAGGAAAAGAACGAAAACCCTTTTGTTCTTTTTATTGGCAGCTCACTTTGAATGTCAGAAAATTGACTATTTATAGTCCTTGAGCAATTAGGTTTCAGAACCCTCACTCAAAGAAACCTAATCAAATTAGATTTCCTATTCTAACATTGGTCCTGATCAGGACACACATTTTTGATCGGAAAATGCCCAAATCCGGAGGTCCCTGGTTATGTTGGCCATCCAGATCAATACTTGATCTTGAGCAAGTCATGAGCTGTATCTAACAACACATCATGACCCCCATTTGACCAAAAAAAGTCGGTGGTTTGACTATGAACCTTTCCATAGACAATATTTGTGCAATTCATCCATTAACCCTTATTATACTCCACTTGGTTCAAAATACGGTCTAAGTGTCAGCTTCCACTAGACCGATTACATTACATTTAGTCCAAGTGATATTAGTACTTGTCACCGAGACTCATTACTCATAATGTCTTCAAAGACCTTCTTCGAGACAATCTTACTTTGGCCAAAGTTTCTAGAGTAATGATCCTAATAAGTGGCCGTGGAAATACTCTTCTTCTAATAAGAGCGGTGAATCTTGTATTGCCTACCCAACTATCTTCCAATACCTCAAACTGTACCAAATCACTACCCTATGAGTGACCTCTCATAGAGACAACAAGAAATTGAGTCAAAGTACAAGATCAGTATCCAAGATGAACACTTTAAGTCCAAGAATATTAGCACCATTGCTAGGATGAAATTATCATTGACATATATTTAGAATACCCATATGATAATTTCATAGTGGGTCTCTGATGTACTTGACTACTCTAGCAAGCATCCACATGTTAACTCTAAACATCTCATATTTATAGTTTAAGAGAACTACTACTTAATCCAATTAAGGAGTAAAACATGTGCTAACTGTCCGAATCAACAATGTTCCATCTCATTGATCCTATGGCTAGGCATAATTTAGATATAAACACAATTACACATAATAAGAATCTTATTATCATGATCCCATCATGATTTCCTTCATGCTATGTTTATATCATGGACTTCATTAATTAATTTAAGATCCAATCAACTCATATTATAAATAAGCATAATAAATGAAAATGCCTTTATTCATATTAATGAAAAGTGTACATATGGTGCTAAAGGCAATTGCCTTTATTGCACTTATTTAACAACAATAGTAATGGATTTTGCTTATGGATTGGTTAGAAATCTAAAGAAAAATGATAATATATGGGTGATTATTGATAGATTAATCAAGTTAGCATATTTTCAACCTATTAGATGGGGGTGCATACTTGAGAGTTTGGCAAAATTGTATGCGAATGAGGTAGTCAGATTACATGACATTCCAGTATCCACTGTGTCTTATAGAGATCCATGGTTTACCTCACATTTTTGTATGAGTTTACATAATTCATTGGGAACAAAATTGAACTTCAGTACTGAATTTCACCAACAAACCGATGGACAATCAGAAAGGACTATACAGACATTGGAGAATATGCTCAGGGCATGTATTATGGAATTCCAAGGATCTAGGGATGAATTTGTAGCATTAATAAAGTTCGCATACAACAACCAATATCACAGTAGTATCCAAATGGCACCATATGAGCATTGTTTGGCAAAAAGTGTAGAAGTCCAATGATCTTGTCTATTGTATCTTGTACCTTTCCAGTCCTTCTATTGCTCATGATAAAAGAGCTATGTTGATTAGAATAAAAAGGAAATGCAATATGATGTAGGTGAAAAGGTATTTCTATGACTATCACCATGGAAATGAGTAATCCAATCTGGCAAGAAGGGTAAATTGAGTCTAAGGTATGTAGGGCCTTACGAAATTCTTAAGAAGATTGGTCCATTGGTGTACAAGCTAGCTTTATCACTAGAGATGGCACAGATTCATATTGTGTTATATCAATATGCTTAGAAGGTACAGATCAGATCCTACTAATGTATGCAAATAACATGAGTTATAGAGAAGTACCGGTAGAAATCATCGAATACAAGACAAAGTAGTTAAGAAATAGAGAAACACCTTTAGCAAAAGTATTATGGAGAAATCATTCGAATGAAGAGGCAACATGGGAAATGAAAGATAATATGAAAAGACAATATCCACACTTGTTCCCATGTATCAAATTTCAAGGACAAAATTTTTAAAAGGAGGGGAGAGCTGTAATATCCTCGATATTACCCATATACATTATTACATGTATTTCATTTGAACATATTCATTTTATATATGTCATTCACATGAAACACACGCATACAAATAGATTTTGGCTTGAACATGTTCATGAGATGTACTTGCTACGTGTCGGTTTAATTACAATAGTGCTAAGCAATATTGGGATGTGTGTTGATGCAAGAAGGAAGAGTGGTTGCTTATGCCTCGAGACAATTGAAGCCACATGAGAAAAATTATCCCACCTATGATTTAGAATTTGCAGCTATAGTCTAGTAATGTCTTTCCTATATAACAAGACTGCCTATTATAACACCCTATAACAGGAACAATCTCATTATATAGATAGAATGTCACTATTTGTGTTTCTTATTACTGGTTAATCATTATTCATATCATAAAGGCTTATCTTATATTTTTTTTCCTTCTCACATCATATACATCAGCATTAAATTTTGGCTCAAGGCTTCAACATGTTTAGATTATATACATCATGAAGTGTATAATATTACAATCCACAAATACTGCCCCCATATGCATGTAAATACAAAATACAAAAAATGATAGATAGATCCACAAATCGGGTCTTAATTGTTCTTTTCTGATATGGGCTCTAGCTAGCTTCTGTTTATCAACTTCTGCTATCTATAAGCTCCTTGACCTGCGTGAGAAAACTCAGGCTAAGCTATCTCTAGTTAGTGGTACATATAGGTATTGGGATTTTCCCATTCATCAAATAGGTATACAACACAAAATATAGCAAGGCATCATGTATCATGGCATATAAACATATTAATCATGCTTATGATAAATAAATAGGTGATGTATCGAATATATGTTAGAGATGTGCCCAAAAGGCAATCGCCTTAGGCACTTAGTGTACACATTCATAAATGCATTCTTTCATTATATTTGTATTCATTTGCATATGAATTGATATACATCTTAAACTGATTAATGAAAGTCCAAGATATGAAACATAGCATGAAGGAAATCATGATGGGATCATGATAATGAGATTCCTATTATGTGTGATTTTGTTAATATCTAAATTATCCCTAATTATAGGATCAACAAGATGGGACATTGTTGATCCGGATAGACTAGCACATGTTATACTCCTTGATTGGATTAAGCAGTAGATCTCATAAGCTGTTAACATGAGATGTTCAAATTTAACATGCGGATGCTTGCTAAGAGTAGTCAAGCACATTGGATGACCTGCTATGAGACAATCATATGGATTATCTATTCAAATGTTGATGATAGTCTCATCATAGCAATGGGGCAAGTATCCTTAGACTTGAGGTACTTAAGGATATCTTGGATACTGATTCTGTGCTTTGACTCCATTCCTTGTTGCCTTATAGAGGTCGCTCATAGTGACATGTCTAATAGAGTATTGAGTCCCAAGGACAAGATCTGACATCGCTTGGGGTAGATGTGACATAGTCAGTCTAGTGGGAGCTGACACATAGTCCATGCTCTGAACCGAGTGGGATATAGGATGGTGAAAGGACGAATTGCACATATTGTTATCTATGGAAAGGTTCGTAGTCAAACCACTGACTTTCTGGTCAATTAGGGGTCATGATGTGTTGCAAAATACCGCTCATTACTTGCGTAAATTATATGATAATTTAAGTGGCCAATATAGCCAGGAACCTAATGGATCACATGCATTTGAGATGTAAAGAATGATAAAAATGACTTTGGATGAGATCCAAAATATGAGCAAATTATTTTGACTCAATTCGAGATAAGATTGTAGAAGAAAATCCCTCGGAGGGGTTGACGGGCCCGTGCATGCCCGCTGGCCTGGCTAGCCTGCCAATTGGCCCAGGCGGGCTAGCGCGGCAGCATCCCAATTCCCTTATAAATTGGCCAATTCACTATTCATGACTCTTCATTTTCTTTTCTCTTCAACTTTGATCTAGTTTTCTGATTTTTTTTTTATATATAAAAGACTCCAAAAGACAGAAAATAGATAGGAAAAAAATTTTTGTGAGAAAAAAATTTTTGGAGACAACAAGAAAATTAAATAGTTTAATTTTCCTCGCATATGAACATTCACCATTGCTAGCACTTTGAAGTATGTTCAAGCCATCTCTCTAGTGGTTTCATCATCTCATCCTCACGTTGATATTGTTAGAAATAATTCAAGATTGGATTGTTGTGGTTTGCTACAATCCAACAAGGTGATAAGTTGAAGAAAAATCAAGAAATTATAAATGTATAATTTATGAATTTTCTTTGGTTAAATTAGTTTTAATTGGCACAAGTAGAATCCTTTGATTCAGGTTTTGAAAAATTTTATTTTCCACTATGTAATATATATGTGATACATGTTCAAAATTCATCATTGGTATCAGAGCCACCTTGTGCCCATTAAACTTAATTTTAATTTAAGGTGCAATTGGATTGCATGGTTTTGATAATTTTGGATCTTTTGATTTGTAAAATTGAAATTAATTTGTAAAATTTGTTTTACATATTTTTCTTTCTATGATCTGATCATGAGATGATTGAGAATGATTATATTGATTGAAAAATGGTTTGAATATGATTCAAATAATTAATTTCGAATTTATTACAAAATTGTTGAAAATTGCTAAGTTGATGAACATGTGATGTTGTTTGGTTTAATTGTTGGTGCTGTTCATATTTTTTTGGTAATTTGATTATGGAAAACTGAGAATGTGTTTAAGCCTTTGAAAGTGTCCAATAATTAATTAAAAATTGTTTTAATTAATTTTTCAAACAAACACCGAAACGTGACTGTTTTGTGTACTCGGCGGGACAGTATTGTTTGATTTTTTTTTTGTATATGAATATTTCATTTTCAGCACTTTGAAAAAAATTTTATGTGATTAAAAATATGTTATTTTGATATTAGATGCATACCAAAATTAATTTGCTCGAATTTAGATTTCCAAATTAATTCTAGACCGAAAATAGGTCGTTTTGAGTATCTTATGTGTTGGTTCGTTTGTCTTAATGATTTTGGCTTGTGCCAAAATTATTTTGAAGAACTTGAGCTGACCTAAAGATGCTTAGAATAATGATTTGAAGTTTTGGAAATTTTGGGAATTTTTGGAAATTAATTTTGAATTAATTTAAGTTGAGCAAATGACATATTTAGTACGACTAGAAAGTGGCATATATGTTAAAATTAAATTGTTTAATTTTTGATATCATAATAATTTGATTTTAAGGTGAATTAATTATGAATTAATTCTAAATATATGGAATTTAATTTAATTTGATTAATTATTAAATTCTACATTAAAATGACATACAAAATTAAATTGACTGAAATAACAAAAGTAGGCAATGTTGGTTCAAGTATTGGATCAACTTTCAATTTTGTAATCTAAAATCATTACTATCTATTTTATTTTAATTTTATACATTAGAGAATGCATGCTAGGGGTGTATGGAAAGACATGATGGATGATTATGGATTTAGGTCTAATGTAATTGAGCATGCATGAATTTTATTTTATTATAAACAGGGCATGTGTGTCCCTGCCTATCTTTTTTTTCATGTATTTTTTTCTCATCTTATTCCCCTCAAATGTAAATTGAGGTTTTCTAATTTTGAAATATGTAATCAGATTACATTGGATTAGGATAAAATGGAGATGCAAAGGAGTAAGAAGCAAAAGAGATGGTGCCATAAACAAGAAGACTTAGAAATAAGAATTTGATTTATATATTTGGGTTGTAATTCATGCATATATCTAGGTAAGACCTAGTCAATCTCTTTATGGCTTAAGAGATTGATTTTAGTATGTCCATAATCATTTCATATAGTTAATGTAACTATCTTTATATATCCATGTGATGAATGTATGATATATAAAAGCATACAGTAATAACATGATGAGACTAAATTAACAAAATCCCTCGCTAAACAAACAATTATGTCTTACGCCTTCTATTAATGTGGGGAGAACTAGAGTTCTTCTAGAGTTAGAGTTGTTGAGTTACCTCAAGCTCACTCTATAAGAATATGTTCAAAACATTGAAATTAGATTTCATGATTAATTGGTTGGACTTAACCAAAACCATTGATTTGTTGGATTTGCACTAAGGTCAATGTGTATTGGAGGCGAAGTTGGGTAAGTGTACATGAGATGTGCACATATCAAGAGTTGATAACTCAATGTGTGTGCACACATCAATTAGTTGATAGCACAAGATTCGATAGTCATATGGAAATGCAATTGGTATGGATCAAATACCTACCAACTAAACTAACGATGGTTTGTTGAGTTGCCTCAAGGCCATTCTTAGCAAATTGGATATCAACCCAGTAGGAGGACTTACATATAAGTTTCCCGGATCCATAGTGAGGGCCATGGGTTCGCAATAAAATAGTGGGAGCTATAATGCGTTTTATTAAAGACCTAATATCATGCATTCACTCATGTACACACTTCTACAATCTCGATCTTTACATCTAATTTGTTGGAATCATATTATTCAATGTGAATCAAAGCGTAATCATGAGTCATACATTTTGACTAACTTAAGCTTCCATGACTAGCATAAAACTGAGAATGGTGCTTAAATCCAAAGTGTTGCTAAAATCTTGGAATAGCTATTTTCCTTCCCTTAATGCTTGAGATGCAAGTGTTATGAACAATTTGCGTACAAGAAGTACTTGAATATCAATTGATTGGTCTTAAATTGTTCAAACTTCAAAAGCGGCATGAAATGGATTCAAAACCATTATGTATCATCTTAGAGAGATGGCCAATGAGCAAGCTCACGCCGAGTGATATGAGATATCTAAATTGCTCTACCGCTCCGAGATGATAGAAGGAAGATCTAAAATGTAACATGTATTATAGATAAAAGAAAAAAAATAGAGAGATATTTTAAAAGATACTTCCATTATAGCAAGAGTTGCAAAATGGAAATGAAATAACAAAGCTTATTTTGAGTTTTTCAAGTAGCAGATGAGAAGGTATATAGATGCACCTTCTACTTCAAATAAATATGATAAAAAGGATAACATTGTTTGTAACATCCTCGACTTTCCCACATGCATTATGACACGCATTACATTTGGACATGTTCATTTTATATATGTCATTCACATAAAACACATGCATATGTAGGGATTTTGGCGTGAACGTATTCACGAGATAGACTTGACACGGGTCAGTTTATCGCAATAGGACCAAGTCGTACGTGTCTAGCTATAATTTAAATAAGGACACAAAATATTGAAAATGAAATTAAATAAAATGATTAAAATTGAAATAAATAAAATTTGGCATAGTAAAATTAATTAAAGTAGACAATTTGACTAGATAGTATTTTGCACTAAATACATTTAAATATGTAGAGAAAATAATAATAATAATAATAATAATAATTAATTTAATTAATTAATTATTATTTATTTAAATTATTTAAAAATAATAACAGAAAAAGTAAAAAAGAAAAAAAGAAAAAGCAAAAGTAAGTTGACAACATTGGGAAATAAAGGCTGTGTTGGCCCTTTTTCATCCAGCTACTCTTTCTTTATTTCTTCTCTATTTTTCTTCCAAATTTCTTCCCCAAACTCAACCATAACTGGTCACAGGTGAGTTATTTATCACTTTCTTTATTGATAAACATGATTTGAATGTTGTTAGATCATGGTTTAGGTAGTAAAGTGACTATATCACTTCTAGAATTCTGTTTTGGCAACGAGTCAGTTACTGCTCCGTTTTCTTCATGATAGAGACTGATTTTTGAGCAATACAAAACATCAAATTGTAGTTTTGTATCTTAGGTTCATGGATATATAAATAGTTTTGCATGATTTGGTGTCTGTAAAAAGATATGGGCATCGGACTGGAACTGGTTCCATTGAGGAACCTAGATGAATCACTTTTTGTTTTGATTATGTTTCTATATGATAGAGTCAGTATTTGAGGAAGCTCAAAATATGAAAGTTGTAGATATATGTGTTATATATTGTAAAAAACATTTCAGAACCAGATGATGGGCGGATATTGAGGTATGGGCAAGAGAGTCATGCCTGTTCCACATTTGAGCTGCCTGCTTAGTGTCCTAGGCAGGTCTAGTTAATTGTTTGCCAATTTTGAGCTCTTTATAAACATAATCTGTAAATGATCAAAACATAAACGTTATAGGTATATGTCTTAGCTAAATATTGGAACAAATTGAAACTCAATAGGCTATGTATTTTGTGAGTTATAGTCTTCATTGTTTTTACCGCGTTTTAGTAACCAAATTTATCATTTCTTTGTTTAGCCACTTTTTATTTCCCGTGGTTATAAGGGTTAGTATCAATTATAGAGAAAAAAATAAACAAATATGCTTTTCTATAGTTTGAGCTTATTGATTATTGATGTGAGTTGCTAAATTTTGAGTAGTAGTCATTAATTTATTCAATGTGTGCATAGAAAAAATAATAAGAAAAAAAAAGAAAAAAAGACCCAAAAAAGGGAGAAACGAAAAGAAAAAAGTAGAAGACATAAAAGAAATAATAATAAAAAAAAGAGACAATGCATATTTTAGAACTGCTATGATGTTTCTCTTAAGTTGAACTCAATCTAATAGCTATAGAAAGTTGAAATTAATTTTATACATTTCATTGGTGCTAATCTTTATGACTATTTATCCTTATTTTTCCCTTTTTTCCTACCTTATTACCCTAGCCACGTTATAATCTTATAAAGACCTCTTGATATCTATCTTGGTGATATTGTAAGAAGTGGAAATTGGATTAAAATGCAAACCTATGGAAGTATTTGCTGTATTTTGAATGAGAACTTGCTTGAAATTATCACCTAAACACAATAAAAGAATCGAGAGATGTGAGAAAATAAGTGTTGGGGAACTTAATACATATATTTTTTATTTTTGCAAATAAATAGCTTTCTTAAATTACTACCTATTATATATGTGGAGCAATTATATAATTGAGTGGGTCTATTTTTAAGTAATAGTGTGAGATGAGTATTTAATTTGTTCTGAGTATAAATGGTTATATGGTTTTGATTTTGGCATAGTTGGTGCATTTATGAGACTTAGGGACTAACTAAGAAATGATCAAGCTTGTGAATTTGTATGTGAATTTTATTTTATTTGTGTGATTATATGTTTGCATATTTGTTTTTATTCTTCTATACATGAATATTGCTCGGGGACAAGCGATGTTTAAGTGTGGAGAAATTTGATAAGTTTAATATTAATATATTTTTATAGTATGTTTTATTAGTTAATTGTAGAGTTTTGGTATTAATTTTGGGTATTTAATGTGTTATTTGTTTTATTTCAAGTCACTATTGATTTTTGGATAAAATATAGGATTCTACACAATTGGAGAACCAAAAAGAATATTTTACATCAACACGCCCATGCTGATTTAGCAATAGGTCGTATTGTGCTTTCCAAAAGAGTAACATGGGCATCAACAAACTTGTGTTGATTATGGATACCAAATTTTATATATGTTCTGTGCATGTGTTGATATAGCATGCCCATGCTAATTTAAGCCTACACGACTCGAGGCATTCAACATGCTCGTGTTGATTTTAGTCCAAATTAAACAAGAACTCTAGAATCAAATTTTATTGGCGGAGAATAATTTTAGGAACATTTTTATTTGGGGAAATAATTATAAAGGGGAAGTTGACTCTAAATAGGACTCAATTTATTTATGTAAGACTTTTTAGCTTTAGACTTTTTTCCTTCTTTTTTTTTTTTTACTTTTTCTTTATCTTTGTTTTATTATTTGTTCTCTATTAGTTCCAACTATGGGGATTTTTAGTGTTCTTCAATTGAGAAGACTTGAATTAATTCTTGGAGATTTGTGGAGATTAGACGACTTGTATCAATCTTCATGTTTGAAGATTCAATTGTTCTAGGGAGCTATTCTTTTCTTCTTTCAATTTTTTTGTTATTGTAATGTTTAGTTTAATCTTTATTGTAAGCATGACCACTATTATAATAATGCTAGGCTAAATCATTCTAGATGCTTACTTAGCTGAACCCAATTTTGTATTAAACCTCTATTTTTCTATGGAATGAATTTTGGATTTTTCAGTTTCAATTGTTCTTCATTAATTTCTATATTTGATAATTGACTGATCAACAATTATTAAATTGGAAATGAAAATATTAGGATTCAATTGTTAGGCGAACCACATGTAATTGACCTCAAAATTGGACTGGACACTAATTAATTCATGACAATATTTAATTGGTAATAAAAGAGCTATTAAATCCAGATTTATTAGAACTTAATTAATTGACTGAAATATGAAATTGGGAGATGCAAAGCTAAGTACTTATTTAATTCCATTGATTTAATTTGACTTTTTAATTGCTTTTAATTTAATCTCAGTTTTTAATCTAATTAATTAAAATTTCAAAATTGGATTAGAATGTTTAGAATTTTATTTTCTCGTGTTTATTGGTAATTTGAATTAATTTAGAATTTAAGCCGAACTGTTCCCTGTGATATCAACCTTAGGAGCGACTTACTGGTATTGCAATCAATTCGTAAACTTGCGAGTACTAAATTTGTTGTATCACTTGCTCAACTATTCTACAATAACCTACAAATTTTCAAGCTCCTCAAGCTTCTTAATTAGGCCTAGCATCTCTCCTGTGTTTTTGTCAATATGGAATTCGCCTAGAGATGTTACAATCATCTCTCTTATGTGACTCTGCGTCCTTGCTGAGATTTTTCCCACTGTCACTCAAGGGTACATGCAGAGTGGCTCTAATACCAAATTGTAGCATTCCATACCCAATTGTCCTACAATAACCTGCAAATGCCCTAACCATGCAGCCTAAAATGGTTAAACCCAAGTTATTATTAGTAGTTAGTATAAAGGCTTATAAACCTCTCATTCCTCTTTATTTCTTTCTGATATGGCATTCGAAAGATAGCACCTTCCCAAATTTAAACTCCCCAAGCACCTTACATTCGGCCTAGCATCTCTCTCGTGTTTTGCTAATGTGGAATTCAACTATAGATGTTATAATCATCCCCCATATGGAACTTATCGTCCTTGCTGAGGTTTGCCCCATCATCACTTAAGGTTGCACAAGGAGTAGCTCTCATATCAAATTGTAACAGCCCATGCTCAACTGTCAAGCAATAACCTAGAAATGGCCAAACCATGCAGCCTAAAATAAATAACCATCTTATTATTAGTAGTTCGTGCAAAGGCTTATAAACCTCTCATTTCTCTTTATTTCTTTCTTGATGTGGATTTGAAAGCCAGCACCTCCCTAGGTTTAATCTCCTTACATTTGGCCCACTATCTCTCCCGTGTTTTGTTGATGCGAGATTTGCTAAGGGATGTTACAATTATCTCCCTATATGGGACTCAGTGTCATCACTGAGTTTTGCCCTACTGTCACTCAAGGTTGCACGCAGAGTGGCTTTGATACCTAATTGTAACAGCCCATGCTCAACTGTCATGCAATAGCCTGCAAATGGCCAAATCATGCAGCATAAAATGGTTAACCCAGGTTATTCTCAGTAGTTAGTACAAAGGCTTATAAACCTCTCATTCCTCTTTATTTCTTTCCCATGTTGAATTTGGAGGCTAGCACCTCCCCAAGTTTAAGCTCCTCAAACTCATTGCATTATGTCCAGCATCTCTCCTGTATTTTTCCTATATGGGATTCGCCTAAGGATGTTACATTCATCCCCCTATATAGGACTCAGCGTCCTTGTTGAGTTTTGCTGCAACATCACTCAAGGTTGCACACAGAATGGCTATAATATCAAATTATAATAACCCATTCCTAACTATCTTGTAATAACCTACAAATGGACGCAGCCTAAAACGGTTAACCTAGGTTATTATCAGTAGTTAATATAAGGCTTATAAAGTTCTCATTCCTCTTTATTTCTTTCCAAAGTGGGATTCAGAAGCTAGCACAACAAGCTAGCACCTCCTTAGGTTTAAGCCCATCAAGCTCCTTACATTCGGCCTAATATCTCTAATGCGTCTTGCAGATATGGGATTCTCTTAGGGATGTTACAATCATCGCCCTATTAGGACTCAGCATCGTCATTGAGGTTTCCCTACCATCTATCAAGGTTGCACTTGGAGTGGCTCTAATACCAAATTGTAACAGCACATGCCCAACTATCTTGCAATAACCTGCAAATGGCTAAACCGCGCAGCCTAAAATGGTTACCTAGGTTATTATCAGTCATTAGTACAAAGGTTTATAAACCTCTCATTCCTTTTTATTTCTTTCCGATGTGGGATTCAGAAGCTAATATGTCAAGCTAGCACCTCCCTCGGTTTAAGCTCCTCAAGCTCTTTACATTCAGCCCGACATCTCTCTATGTTTTACCGATGTGAGATTTGCCAAGGGATGTTAAACGATCAAAGAAATTTCACTAAGAAAAATTAGAGATTTACAAGACCACTTAAAAATTAATCTCTTAAACCCTTTAAACTAATACACCCAAATCTCAATTGCACCATACAACTCACAGTTGCTCTCAATTGTTTTTCACTTTATTACTGTAACACCTTCCCTTGTGATAGGAATATATTCCATTATATAGATGGAGTGCTACTAGAACCAGGTGGTTAAATCCTAACCAATTTAAACTTTTTTCTATCTAGACCATCTTTATCCTTTATGCATATAAAAAATATAAGATATACTATATGCTAGATGTTTCCATCTCATGTTTACCTATTTAACAATTAACTTATATATAGATTTGGGCATATCAAGCCCTCAGCTTATACATCATGAATATATCTAGATAAGCCAATATTAAATCTTATTACATGATCTTAAATTAATAGACATCAATAGTTACAACCCATATCATGAATATAAAAATGAATGCATGATGTATATACTGGTGATCCAAATCTGAGTCTATATTGTCTCCTCTATGTAGGCTCTAGCTTCTCCGCTATCAACTACTACATCTATTATCTACTAGCTCCAAAACCTGTGTACATGAAAATTCACACATTAAGCTACTCATCACCTAGTAATACAAAAGTATAGAAATGATAACATATAATCATATTAATTTATGTCATAAAAACTCAAGATATACTTTGGTGGCAAATTATATTTGTACCATCTAATTATGATCACACTAACATGCCAATCACATAATATGTGTATAACATTATGTTAGCTCAATTATACATAAATGATCATACATATCACTTATATCAAATCATCATGAATATCATGTCATGTAGTCTAAATATTACATATATCTTATTTTCTGTAATCTATATTACAAGGTATAATTATATCCTCAACCCTTTTTACATTTGTAGCCCATTATTTTTTAAATTTGAATTTATAAGAATACATATGAACTATCCCAGCCTCTAGTGTATGTTGGTTACTACCTAACATGTTAACCTTTCGAAGGCTTTAGTGTATGTTGGTTGTCAACTAATGCATTGCCCTTTTAAAGGCTTTAGCATATGCTGGTTGCCAGCTAATTCATTGACCTTTTGAAGGCTCTAGCATGTGCCAATTGCTAATTAAAGCATTGACCTCTCGGAGGATCGAGCTTTAAGACTAAGGTAATAAGGAGCTACTATACCATATAACCTTTAATGGTGCAAAATATACCCTACACTAGTCCTCAGTTAAAGAATAGGCATAAGATCTTTATCTTGCATTCACTTATTATCATCATCATCATTATTTAATATATTCATAATATTCACATGCTCATAATCATGTGTGCACATTGTATTTAATCACATTTCAACATGTATAGGATGTGTGCCTAAGTTAATCATATTTCAAAATCATAAAACAACATAATTCTTACTGAACTAAGGTGTCATAGGTATGACTTTATGTGTCATGATCGTGACCCTAGTTATGACACTAGTAGTGAACAAATCTGTCCCCACTTGCACAATTTGTCGCTCACCCAAAACTAAGTTCAAATATCATATTTTAGGTATGGTGCACATAAAGCTCTAAGGCTAACCAATTGTAGCTACTCTTAACAACATGCAACATCATTTTTAGTGTTTATCATATGCCCAAACAAATTAACATCCTTGACTTAAGTTCCATATACAATTTATCAATTATGTAATTCATCACAAGCCATTCAATTTACTAGTTTCACAAAGTGAGGGACTTACCTCATTTGAGCCATCCTTTTCAAGCTCCTTTAGTGCCTTAAATGTGCTTGCGCATGTACAAACTTATAAGATCTTAATATAGGCATTAAGCCTAACATACAACCAATTGAGCTATTGCCATACAATCAATCATGCATATGCTCCTTATGAATTAATAAGCATACTTATCACTTGGACATCTCAACAAATCTATTTATTTCCATGTTATGCATCTTCATGCCCATATAACCTCTCTAAAGGCTCAACAAATCCCTTTTTTATCGTTAATTGTTTATTTTGCATTATTTATGCTAATCGATGAACCCAAGTTTATTAACTTAAATGAGCCTTATTTTCTTTTCGTACATCATAATTACCATTTAATTGATGTCCACATACAAATTCAAGTTTAAAGGGCATTACTGTGCCAATACTATAAACCCAAACTCTCATTATGTCTTAATGACCATGTTTAGTTTAGCTTGCCTTACAATTTCTCATTGGACATCCTAAATGTCCAATAACCATGCATAAGTATACTTATGCTCATTAATGGTTAAATATGTCTTTACTACATATTCAAGTCTTATTATTATTTCATTGATCTCAATCAATGTTATTCATTGTTCACTAATGCTACCTAGCACGCCATTAAGTTCTTAGGCAATTTAGCACATTGCCAATTACTTATAATCACGGTCTCTTAAACTCATATCATCATTAATTTATTTAACTATGGGATCACCCATCATATACTTTTCCATTATGGGTTCTAGGTGTATTAAACCTACCAAAACCATATTATTCAATCATACTTTATTTTCCATTCCATTCTTTACATATATCTTTTATAGTCCTTAGGCATAATCAATTTACCACATATCATTATTTACATTCTAATTACCCATCATTTCTAGTTAACATGTCATTTAACACATAATCATGTCGTTTTAGTAAGTTAGAAAGTATATGTGTACATATTTCCTATGGAGCCCACTCAAAAACCAAGCTTCCAAGCTTACTTAGCCCTCTTTGGTGGTAACTCCACCTTCCAAGACATTTCCTATATGTAAACATAATCATTTCTATCAACTCAAGCCATATGTCAACTATGGTTACATAAAGCTAGGAGGTTATAAAACCCAAGTCAAAACCCCTCAAGTTAGGTCTTTTCTTTCTTAAATCATATTAATTACATGTTACCTAACTTATTCTAGTCTCAAAGAAAGTTTTCTCTCAAGAAAACTTATGATTCCCTCTCTAACAAACCCATTGTAACACTCACCCCTATAATAGGAATATATCCCATTATACATATGGAGTGCTACAAGCCTAGGGAATTAAAACCTGACCAAATCAAAAACTTTTTAACATATTACCATGCTCCTTACTTCATTTGAGCGTGTATGCCTATTAGGTTAGCTATATATATATCTGTATATATCACCTCAAGGTGATATTAGCCTCTACGATCCCGTTAAATCACAATCATATACTAATATGGGGCATATCAAGCCTTCAACTCATGCATCATAACTACATCAAGTTATGTTGTTATTACATCATATTACATAATCCCAATCAATTGACCTGATAAATTTACAACCCATCTAATTAATACTAAGATTAATACATATTCTGTATATGATCATCCTAAATCTGGACCTGCATGGTCTTCTCTGCATGGGCTTGGCCTTCTCCGCTGCCAACTGCTACATCTATTATCCACTAGCTCTAAAACCTGCGTGCATGGAAAGAACATGCTAAACTTCTCATAGCTTAGTAATACATAAAGGTATTGAATTTGTCACCTATAATCGTATAATTCATGACATATAATTCAAGGTAAACTCGAATGTCAATTCATATGTATACAATCTAACTGTTAGTCATACTAACATGCCCATTACATAATGTGTATATAGCATCATGCTAATTAAATTTTACATGAGATAGCATATATGTCATTCATATAAATCAAGCATCATGAGCATCAAGTCTTGCAAGTCTTGTATACTCATATACATGTATTCATGTTTACTCATTCAATTCCGTATTCCACATCACGAAGTTCATTTAGTTCTTTGTTTTGCTTATTGTTTGTATCAGTCATCAGCTACATATTGACCTTTCGGAGGCTCTAGCGTGTACCGATTTCCATATAACGCATTGACCATCAGGGTATTGAGCTTCAACCATTAGAATGTTAACCCTCTAGGCATCAAGCTGTGATCATTAAAGCTTTGACTCTCTAGGCATCAAGCTGTGATCATTAAGACTTTGACCCTTTAGGCATTGAGCTGTGATCATTAAAGCTTTGACTCTTTGGGCATCAAGTTGTGATCATTAAAGCTTTGACCCTCTAGGCATCAAGCTTTTCCCCAATTATAAGTACTCGTTATATGTACATGGTATTGATAATAGCAATATACATAATGTTGAGTCATTACAGCTCACTTAAATAAAAACAAAACCATTATCATACATTATTGTATTATAACCAGGCTCAAACAAGGTATGTACGGACTATCGCAGTCTCTATACGTATATGTCGGTCGTCGACTAGGGAATAGGCTTCGTGTAAGTTCAATTCAGAAGATTTTATATATAGGGATTTACGATACCGCTTAACCCTAGGAGGTATATCAAATAAACCACTTCTAGTCCTTCGTAATTGTCAAGTACATATAATTCATATCACACTTGGTTTCCAAAACATAAGTTGAAAACCAATATGAAATATCCAAGTTTTCAAAAGCACGATCCTAGTGTTTAGTTAGTTACCAAACTCGCCTACAACATTCCACAGTCATATTTCCATGGCTTAATACCAATCATTCATTCATCCCTCATCATTCTCAAGAACCCAAACACATGGATTCCAATCACACATTAATTAGCTTTCATTTGTGGCTTTTGATTAACATATCTAACACAATGGGCACAAGCCTCTCATTATTATCACAACTATTGTCGTAAATTCATATGATAATAATTCATGGCATTAAGCATTTCAATCACATTTAATACACTTTGCAGCATGTATGGTTTAACCAAAATTCAAGCATTCATGCATATGAGTCACAATCATGCCATAGGTGAATAATGGTATCTTTGTATATAAGTCCAACAAGTTTCTCAAAATGAGGGACTTACCTCTTTTAACCCTTTCTTTCCAAGCACTTTGAATGTCTTAATCGCCCTTGCACATCCATGTGCTTGTAGTGTTCCAATATAGACATCATGCCTAACATACATACCATGTTTGGCTACTAGCCTCACAATCATGCACACGTACATCAAGCCATATGTTTCAAGTAATTGATATCTTCTCATATATATGAGTTCAAAGGCATCCCATGCCAATATCATATCATCATACCCCCATTAAGTCTTAATGATCAATTATAGCCTATTATGCCTTACGATCCCTCATTTATATAATTTTTGTATCATCAGCATATAATTACCTTGTATATTGTCATAATGTTCAACGACCACTTATTCTTTAACTCATGCCTAGTAAGGGCAAATTTATGCCTTTACTGCTTATTCAATTCTTTTTACTACTTCATTGATTTCAATCAATATCATTCTTGGCTTACTAGTGTTACTTAGCTCGCCACTATACTTCTTTAGCATGCTATTATGTTCTTAAGCGACCGAGCATATTTCTCATCTATTAACATTTATGATCTAATATACTCATTTTACCTTAAATTCCTTTAACTATAGGACATTATTCACATATTCTCTCATTATGAGCTCTAAGTGTATTCCACCTATCGAATCCATATTATCCCTTCACGTTATATTTTCCTTTTCATTCTTTATGTAATTCTTTCATAGCCCTTAGGCATGATCAAACCATTACAAATTCTCGTTTAGGTCTAAATTACTAGTTATATCTAGTTATCATATCATTTAACATATTTTCATGTCATCCAGACAAGTTAAAATGCAAAGGTGTGCTTACCTTCTATGGAGCCAACTCAAAATCCAAGCTTTCGAGCTTGCCTAGCCCTCTTTGTTGGTAACTCCACCTTCCAAGACATATCTTATACACAACCATACCCATGGGTTAACATACTTAGCTATTCAAAGCTATATCTAGTTATGTAAATATGAAACCCAACTCAAAACCCTTCCAGTTAGGTCTTTTCTTACTCAAATCATACTAAATACATGTTACCCAACTCAATCTAGCCTCAAATAGCATTTTCCCCTTAGAAAACTCAAGATCTCATCCATACCCATTTACAAATGAGTTTCTACCCATTTCAGGTATATCATAACAAACCACTATGAATCAAGTAAAAGAGATGAGAATGTGCATTTTCTTACCCTTAGAAGGTGGAAAATGAAGATAATTTTGTTAGAGAACTCGGGCTCCCTCAGGCTCCAAGTTCTCTTTCTCTTACTCTTCCTTCATCCTTGGTGAATCTCCCATGTCCATGCTCAAATCTTAATTTTTGAGTTAGATTCAAGTTTAGAGAGTAGAAGAAAGTGACTCTAGGGTTTTCTCTCAAGTAAAAGTGGGTGGAAATGAATTTTATGACCCAAATGAGAGATAACACGGGTATTTATATACCTGACACCGAGCACGGGTCATGTAACCTGCACGGATAGTGCCTAATACCCTAAAAAGCTCATCCTGACATGGCACAGATCGTGCACAGTGTCTTCAACCACATAGTCTGCATAGGTCATGCAACCCTGCACGGGTCACCCATAATGACTTAGCCACCATATCCCGTACAGGTCGTGCATAGCCCTGCATCATCCATCTCTTATCTTTTTCATGTAAATTACCTTTTTAATACCCCAAATGATCATGATAAATTTTAGGCCTTTTTTGTGGGTGTGACACCCATTTACAAATGGGTAGATACCTATTTCAGGTAAACCATATCAAACTACCATGAATGAAGTAAAAGTGATGAGGATAGGTGTTTTCTTACCCTTAGAAGGTAGAAAATGAGGCTGACTTTGTTGGAGACCCCAAGCTCCCTCAAACTCCAAGTTTTTTGTCACTAACTTCTTCCTTGTTAAATTCCCAAATCCATGCTCAATTCTTGATCTTTGGTATTTGATTTTGTGTTTGGAAATATAAAAACCCTTAGGAGGATGTGGAATATGGTGTTTCAGAGAATCGAGAGTGTGGCTATGGTTTTTAGAGCTTTAAAGGTAGTTGAAAATGAAGAAAACAAAGTGGAAACCCATTTTCAAAGGTTGATTCACAGTCGTGTCACTTTTAGTGTAACACCTTATACTTTTGTATATAGCATATACTTGTATCATGTCATTATGTATTATATAGTAATAAGACATTATCTTATGTATAATGAGGGATATTTTTTTAATCATATAACAATATCACTTTGCAATATTTGACAACTAAACTATGCATCATATCCTGACTATAGACATAATATATCACATATGCTAATAATTCAGAAGCTATATCCAAGCATTGCAAGTAGTAAGTTCAAGGCCAAATATATATTTACACATCACTGCATATTTAATATATTTATACATATGCAAATATACAACCTAAAATATAAATGTCATATTCTTATACATATGTGCAATGCAAGGAGAGAGATTGGTAAGGCTCGACCGGTGACCTGTGATCCATATCTCTTATATGGTATGCACTACCAAAATGAGTTAACTACTCTTCTCTACCTAAAAATAATGCAATTTGGCAAGTTGCGACTCAGTAAGAATAACCATCAAAAGTTTTCTAAATACTAAGCAAATTATAATTACAAGTAATAATCGCCATTTGTACGCATTTTACTTGTCAATCTATTTATTAATATCATATGAATATAATTAATATTAAATCATGTAAACATTTCATTTGCTTATGCTTATATCATTTTCTTTTTATTGTGACCAAGCTAAACAGACACTACCTCGGGTTTCCATGTGAACATTTGCATTTACTAGCTAGCTTGTTCATTTGTAACATTTGCACATTTGTTAGGCTATAAGCCTTATATTTTGCTTTTGAACATTTGCTTGGGCCATAGGTCTTTTCTTTTGCTTTACAATGCCATTTAGCTAGTCACAACGCCTTTTAAGTCCATATGCATATGCATTTGCAATAATTATTGCTTAACCATTGCATTTACATTAACCGTTATACATTTCAGTCAACATTTGCCTTATACAAAGAAAACATATACATGTAATACAAATATATACTTTACATTCAACACAGTCTCATTGGCCATCTTATAGCAATTATGTAATTCAAATAAAGCAAATCAAGTCACATTACATGTAGCACGCAATAATCACACATACAAAAGAAAATCGTTTGATATTTAGACTCACATTTTATTTGGTTTCCAACTTTTAATTTATTGTTTCTCACTTCCTTAGGAGTTTCCAATTTGTCATGAGCTAGAAGACCAAGTTGTGGCTGGAGCTGAAGAAGAAATTGAAGAAAATGGAGAGAAGAAGGAGAATTCTCGGTGGTGGATAAGAGAAGAAGAAAAGAAGCTATTTGAGCCAAAATAAACCACCCGACTTCGTCCCATTTTTTTTTACTTTTTTTATTTCTTCTTTTTTTTTTAATCATTAGTTCATTTATTTATTATTAGTATTATTATTATTTCCTCTATATATTTATATGTACCTAATCAATGCCAAAAATACTATATAATCACATAGTCTACTTTAATTAATTTAACTATGTCAAATTTCATTTATTATGTTCTTATTTAAATTATAACTAGACATATGCGACTTATTCCTATTGTGATAAACTGACCTGTGGCAAGTCTACCTTGTGAACACGTTCATGACAAAATCCATATGTATGCATGTGTTTCATGTGAATGACATTTATAAAACGAACATGTTCAAATAGAATGCATGTGATAATGCATGTATGCACGGTCGAATATGTTACAATTCTCCCCTCCTTTTAAAAATTTCGTCCCCGAAATTTGATACCTGGGAACAAGTGGGGATATTGTCTTTTCATATTCTCTTCTATTTTCCATGTTGCTTCCTCTTGTGAATGGTTCCTCCATAACACTTTCACTAAAGGTATTTCCTTGTTTCTCAGTTGTTTTGTCTTAAATCTGATGACTTCTACTAGTTCTTCTACATAACATATCATCTGCAATCTCAATGGCTTGATCTTTAAGTACATGTGTAGGGTCTAATTTGTATCTTAGTAGCATATTAACATGAAATACATTATGAATCTAAGCCATCTCCGATGGTAAAGCTAACATGTATGCCAATGGTCCAACCTTTTCAAGAATTTCATAAGGCCCTATGTACCTTGGACTCGGTTTGCCCTTTTTGCCAAATTGGATTACTCCTTTCCATGATGACACTTGAAGAAATACCTTTTCGCCTACTTCATATTCCATTTTCCTTCTGTGCTGCTCAACATAACTCTTTTGTCTGTCTTGTGATGCCTTGAGTTTATTTTTTACTATCTTGATCTTGTCTACTATATCATATACCATTCTGGTCCTTCAATTGCTTGTGCACCTTCATCATCCTAAATATTTGGGCTTCAGCACTTTCTACCATATAGTGTAACATCCTCGACTGTCCATACATGCATTATCATATGCATTTCATTTGAACATGTTCATTTTATAAATGTCATTCACATGAAACACATGCATACATATGAATTTTGGCGTGAACATGTTCACGTTGTAAACTTGCCACGAGTTGGTTTATCGCAGTAGGAGGAAGTCGTACGTATCTAGCTATAATTTAAATAAGGACACAAGATATTGAAAATGAAATTAAATAAAATGATTACAATTGAAATAAGTAAAATTTGGCATAGTGAAATTAATTAAAGTAGACAATCTGACTAGATAGTACTTTGCATTAAGTACATGTAAATTATGTAGAGAAAATAATAATAATAATAATAATAATTAATTAATTATTATTTATTTAAATTATTTAAAAATAATAACAGAAAAAGTAAAAAAAAAAAAAGAAGAAGAAAAGTGAGTTGTTTAAAGAGGGCTTTAAACTGCCTTTTTTCCCATTTCTTGCTTTTCCATCTCCTTCTTCATTTTCATCTGATTCCAAGCCCCAAACTCCATCATCTGGCCATATTTAAGATAATTCTCCTCTTTTGTATGTTAATTTTGAGTTAAGAAATTAGTTAAGTTAGGTTTATGAAGGCACAAGCAACACAGTGTAATTCTTGATTATGTTTCAAGGGTAGTAAGTTGGCCTCCGTTTCCTTCAAGTTGTAGACTGAATCTAAAGAAACACAAAACACAAAACATAAAGGTTGTAGCTTTAGGTCTTAAGTTTAAAGCTATATAAATAGTTTTGCATGATTTAGTGTCTGTGGAAAGATATTGGTATCGGACTGGAACTGGTTCCATTGAGGAACCTAGCTGAATCACTTTCTGTTTTGAATATGTTTCTATATAATAGAGTCGATATTTGAGGAAACTCAAAATATGAAAGTTGTAGATATATGTGTGTTATCTAGTTGTATACCAAAGTTTAGGACCAGATTATGGGCGGATGTTGAGTTATAGGCAATAGAGTCATGCATGTTCCATATTTGAGCTGCCTGCTTAGTGTCCTGGGCAGGTCCAGTCAGTTGTTTGTCAATTTTGAGCTCCTTATAGACATAATCTGTAAATAATTAAAACATGAAAGTTATAGGTCTCATCTAAATTTTGGCATAAATTTCACCTCAATATGTTATGTATGTTGTGAGTTATAGCCTTCACAAGTTAGACTGGTCCGGATACCAGCCCTATTTCTGACCAGTCCCAATTACCTTACCATATGAGGACCTTAGAGGCCGAATGGATGAAAGTTGTCAACATGAAAAATGTTCCATTTTAATATATCTATTTGCATACAAAGTTTCATACATATATGACTTACACGTTGTAAGATATGAAAAAGCAAATTTGGTGTCTCAAAACTGCCTATGGTCAAAAATAGGGCAGAGAACAAAACATGTTCATAAATTGCATAAAATATTCCACAATGGTCCAATTTGTCTGAAATTTAGATATGTGGTATCTCTACATGTTAGCTTTAATTAGAAATAAGAATCATACAAATTGAACTAGTATAGAAAAAGTTATAGGCTAATGAACACATGAAGGTCACACTGCCATTAGACCAAACCCTAGTTAGTGGTCCTTAAAATGCATATTTCAATTTGTTTAAGTTTCACTAAGTTTATTTAGCTACCAATTGACCAAGTATACATTCAATTAGGTCCACAACATATTGGAGA
>CATIWF010010532.1:0-15706 GCA_949630135.1 Balakata baccata | reverse complement strand
GCATATGTATAAATTAGTAAATATGTAATAGTGTGTAAATGTGTATTTAGCTTTAATCTTTCTAACTAAAATAATTGAACATAATGTCTGAATTGTTAACATATGTGATGCTTAGCTGTCAAATATTGCAAAGTGATAATGTTATATGATTCAAAAAAAAATTATCCCTCATTATAAACAGGATTATATCCTATTCTATACTATATACGACAACATGATATAAGTATAAGTGATATCCATAGGTATAAGGTGTTATATTTTAGTTAACATAATGTCTGAATTGTTAACATATGTGATGCTTAGCTGTCAAATATTGCAAAGTGATAATGTTATATGATTCAAAAAAAAAATTATCCCTCATTATAAACAGGACTATGTCCTATTCTATGCTATATACGACAACATGATATAAGTATAAGTGATATCCATAGGTATAAGGTGTTACACATGTGTCAAATACCACATCTATAGTAATATAACAAAAACGTAAAACTAATATGATTTCAACTCCATATCATGGTATCACACTCCCAATGACTTCAATTGACACAAATACACCCATTATCCAAACACCCTTCATCTCCCTCCTAAGAGTTTCCAATTAAATAACACAATCACCTCACATAATTTCATAATCATGTCAAAGAGATGATTTTCTCGCATTTTCTTACCTCTTGATGGCAGAAGAAACACTTGACCATGCAAAGAGCTCATGGGGTCTCTTGCACCAACTTTCTCTCTCCTCAAAATCCCACAAAAAATGACGTTCTCCCCAAATCTTGCTTTAATCTTGTTTTCTTTATTGGTTTAATGCTATTTCACTCAAAAACCATGAAAAATCACTCACTTGGGGTTCTTAATTTTTCATAATTATTATGTTAGTTCATCGCTTTGTTGAAACCGAAGCTAAAATTAACTAATATTGCTCGCATATACCTTACATATGCCTCTAATATAACATCAAATCTAATGCATATATACATGTATTTTATATTATTACTTTTAATTATCAAATTACCACTTATATGTCATGTATCCATACAAATGACTAAGCCCTAATTGTTGGATAGTACATTCTTAGTCTACATATATAGATAAGATGGTACAAAGATTTAGCATAGAACAATTTGAAAAAGAATTTATTCCTATGACTACTTTTTTTTGTTAATTGGCTTATGAACCTAACTGCTCATTAATTGTTTTAATAAGCACTTTTTTTCAATTTTTAGAAAAATCATATATTAAATTATATTTTGGACCGATTATTAATTTATATTTCATATCTTGTCTATAATTTATTTTAGACCAATTACTATCAAATTATATATTTATATTTTGCCTAGCACATATTCTTTTCATTTTTAAATCAAAGTTCAGTTTGCTTCTGAATTAACTACTGTATCCATAAATATAATAAGCACATTTTTTTTTCTTTTTAGTTTTCTTAAATCAATAGTCATTTTTGTTAATCATTTTTTTATTATGTATTTATTTGATATGTCTTGTCATGCCTTAATTGATGTAAATCATATTAGAAAAATATTACTTTAATTATATTGATTATTTTTTTAAAGAATCTATATTATAAAATAGAAGAATTATAATTTTTTAAATAATTTATTAATTATCATTTTTTATTTTTATAATAGTTTAATAATAAATATAATGATATACTATGATAGATTATACTTTATGAATTATTGAAAAATATATATAAAAAAAATATTATGATTTCAATTTTGTATTATCCAATATAAAAAATTAGAGAAAAAGCGCACATATATATATTGTGCGGATTGTGGGTTGAAATATAAAAAATTCAATTAAATCCATAAAATGTTATTTGAAAAAAATAAAAACCAATCTAATACACCATTTTTGAAAAACCACAGTTTGATTGTGGGTTGAAGTGGACTAGTTCAGTTTAGACGGATTGGGAAATTTGTAAACACTCCTACTATTTAGTGAGTATAGTTGAGACTAATATGTTGAGATATGAAATGAATGACTATGACACTGTGACATCAGTCTCGGTTAAATTATTTGATAAAAGCTCGTTTGATGAGGATAAAGATGATATTCTTAATGTATAAGAATCAATATAAATCATTGCTTCCCCATCATTCATTTGTTTATTCAAATAAAGCTGAGTATGAAATTTGTTGTTCAACAATATTAAATGTGCAAATAAAACTTTCAAATTTGGCGCTTTCAGAGCAACAAGACTAAGACTAGTATGATATTAATTTCTAAATAAAGAGAGAGATACACACCTTTTTATCTTTGACAAATTAAATAAAATAGTTGCTCCACCATAGCATGCATTTCATATTGCATTTGCGAGATGACCTGTTAAAAAGCAAAAGAATGGATTCCTACTTCTTTGTTATGTGAGTTCTAGAAATCGTAGAAATGGATTTCAAATCTTAACCCATTATGACTTTAACCATATCATAAAGGAATGAATAATGTTAGCTATCTTAGCATGTATCATACAGTCATGAGATGATTTGACTTAAAGAAGCTCTTCTAGAAAACCGAGTTAATTTGGACCTAATTAATATGAGAACCAAAAAAAAGTATTTTTGCTTATACACTTGCTATTTATATTTACTGGCCAAAGTTATTTTGCTTAATAGAGTTTGAAATAACTTAGAATATAGGTAGTTGTAAGATTGATTTGAGTATGAGATTTTTGAGGGATTGAACGATACTCGATTATGTGTATTCAAAAAGATACTTGAGGTAAACAAACACATTATTAAGAGTAAATATATCATTGGGTTGATAACTCCTATATAGTCTATGATTAGGTTTGTATATTAGAGCTCTCGCTATTTGTGTGATTTAGGTCGTACGATTTGTTTGCTGTATGAATGATTCTCTATTTGAGTTTAAGATTTCAGGATGGCACTTGGGATGAACCAAACCCATTATAGGTGAGTGGAAGATGTTGGATTTTGTCGTTTTGGGTCGCCCATGTGAACTTGACCCAACCTAAAATCGAATTTAATTAAAATAATATTTAATTAATAGAATAAAAACTAATCCTCCCTAATTGAACATACTATTACTACAACGAAAACCAATAGAAAAAACTCTGCAAATTCTCTTTGTTTCTCTCTTTCCTATCCATCCAAGAGAATTAAAAGAAGTTCACACCATTGAATTGAGTTTGGTTTTGATAATTCAATTTTATCGAAGTATTAAAAATACATTGAATTTAGTTAATAAGTATCGATGCTCAAATTTCTTCATGCACTTTTTTTTTATTGTAGAGTAATAAGGTTATTACCATGTCAATGAATTTAAAATAAAAATTGATTAAAAGAGAAATTTAACATAATTTTTATAATTCAGAAGAGTGAAAATCAATTACCTTGTAGTTGCTTCTAATTAAGTGATTGCCACGTGTGTTCCTGGAATACCGTACATATTTCCAATATCAACCATGTTTTGGGTTATTGCACATAACTTGAAGAGGTTTGTTCCTACTCATTCATATTATTGGATTTTTTGTAGTGTAATTATGAAAAAACAGTTCAAGATAAACGTTCCTAATGAATGCAAAGTTTAATTGGCATTGAAGCAAGAGAGTGGTCCACTTTTTCTTGGTTAATTCATCTATAGTCACTTAACTTTAGTATTATTACAGTAAAGTTATATATTTTTTTCTCATAAAAGTCAATAATGGTTTAGTTTCAATAAAGTCACTTCCAATGATTTTTCAGTAGTTAAGAACTAGAAAAATTGTGCTAACATCCAAGTTGGCACATAAGATGAGCCATGTCACTATACAAGTCAAATAGAATGTCACTGTACAGGTCAAATAGAAATCTGGCAACCTAGTTGGCATCATTTTTAATTTATGTTGTTGACGTTGATGCTTAGTTATAAATATATATATACGGTGCTCTATTTGACTTCTATAGTAAAAAATCACTATAAGTGATTTTATTGAAACTAAACCATAGTTAAGTGACTTTTATGAGTTCAAAAAAAAGTTAAGTGAATTTACTGAAATAATACCAAAGTGACCATAGATGAAATTAAGCCACTTTTTCAATGTTGTGTGCTAGATTGTGGAGTCAAGGAATTGGGTCATTACGAAAGTGTGTAGTTTAGTTTAGGATATATGCCTCTCATTAGGAAAAAAAGGGCTTATGCATTGAACCAAACTCTTCTAATTTAGAATAGAGTTAACATTAGTGAAGACAATTCTAAGAACAAGTTAGGTAAACTGAAAAGAATATCCTAATACTAAGAGAACAACTTGTAGCTTTTGGCTGAAATAATGATTTCTCGCAATCCTCCTATAGGTGAAAGTGTTGCTATGGATACACCCAAAATAATGGAAATCTGTAAAATCCAACAGAAAGAAAAAAAAATTAACTTACGTTATATTCTATTTCTAGATCTTTAAGTTTGTAAAATAAGCTTAATGTAAATTAATAAAAGAAAATTACCCAAGATGCAATCCAATGACTACTCCATCTCTTTGGTTTGTGGACCAATAACCATATGATGCAAGGGATCTGCAATAAACTAACTTGAATCATCTTAAAACAACTTCCTGGTACAATCCTTGTAAGAAATATTAACTCAATGACTAGTTTTTTTTTTTCTTTTTTTATGAAATTTCATTTAATATATCTAATTAAGATTTTGTGAGATTTGAACTTGACTACCATTCTATATATAGGTAAGAACAAGATAAAGTATATTAGTCACTTACAAAATATGATATAGATCCAAATACAAGTCCTCCAAAGAATCCAAGTAGTCCTCCAAAAAATGGGATGCACATAGCTATAAATCCTGTAAAAACTATAATAACATTCATAAGTCAATAGAGATACCACAATTGATATGAAACTTAATATGATGAATATACATAGAATATGCTGGCAAATACACTGAGCAATGATAATATGAACTAGATTTCATTCATTCATACTTTATATTTACATACATCATATATTGAAGACTTGCGAACAAACTCTAAACTACTAACGTCTATATATAGTTAATACTCATAACCCTTCACATACCAAATGACTATTCATATTCCATTCTAATTACTTAAACATAAATCTAAATAATCTTATCATTTACATTAAAGTATCACACAAACCTAGAATATAATTAATTAAGGATAATCTAGATTCATTAACTTGACTAAATTTGTTTATTGATATATGAGTCTTAGTAAATATGAACTTATCATGGAATAATTCTAAATTAACATTATCCTCCTTCGGAATTGTTCCATGTACTCCTACCATGCATCTCATTTTCTCAAACCTTGCCTTTTGAAGACTTTTGGTCATAATATTTGCCACTTAAGATTCAGATGGATAATAATTCAACTTAATTTTTTTATTTGCCACCATCTCCCTTATCACATGAAACTTGACACAAATATGCTTGGTAATGCCATGAAAAATTGGATTTTCTACAAGAGAAAAGGCAAATTTGTTGTCCACATTTATGACCATTGGTGAATTGACATTTATGCCCACATATGAAAGTATTTTATGAATCCAATTAGCTTGATTTGCAACATTGACAACTACAATATATGCAGCATCAGCAGATGATTGAACGACTTCTTATTGCTTTGAGCACTGTGAAAATGCACCATTTGTAAGGGTAAATGCATAACCTGAAGTTTCTGTGTTATTATTTTCATTTCTAGCCTAATTTGAGTTTGAAAAACCCATTAGCTCCCTTGACTTTCTTGAGTTGAACCCTATATCGTAATTGATGGTTCCTTTCACACATCTAAGAATTCTCTTGGCACATCTAAGATGTCATACCTATAAAATAGGTTTAGAAGTTCTTATGATCAATTGGGGGTGTTAAAAAGGTAAGTGGCATGAAAAAATAAGAGAAAATGAGTTAATGATGTGCATGACCCGTGCAGGATAAGCATTGTGTATGACCCATACTCATCTGCACGAACCATATAGGATGGCATTATGCATGACCCGTGTAGTCTTACACGACCCGTGCCGTGTCGTGATGGTATCTTAGGGCACTAAGCATGACCCGTGCTGGTTTGCACAACCCTTGCTCGGTGTCAAGTATATAAATACCTAAGTTCTCTCTCATTTCAGTCATAAAATCATTTCTATCAACCCACACTTGAGAAAAACCCTAGAAGCACCCCAATCCTCTAAAATTCATCTCCTACATGACTTTGGAATGTTTCTAAGCCTCCAAATACAAGATTTAACATTCAAGGATCAAGATTTGAACATGGATTGAGAGATTTACCAAAGAAGAAGAAAGAGTTAGTGAGAGAAAGCTTAGAGCTTGAGGGAGCCCAAATTCTCCAATAAAGTTAGCCATGTTTTCTACCTTCTAAGGGTAAAAAAATAGAAATCTTCATCTCTTTACTTGATTCATGGAAGGTTGTTTAGGTTTAACCTAAATGGGTCTTTATCCATTTGCATATGGGTTTGATTGAAAGGGGATCTTAAGTTTTCTTAGAGAAAAACTCTCTTTGAGACCATAATAAGTTGGGTAACACATTTTAACGTGATTTAAGAAAGAAAACACCTAACTTGAAGGGTTTTGAGTTGGGTTTTATATTTACCTAGCTTTATATAGTTTTGAAAAGCTAAGTATGTTGATCCATGGTTATGGTTGTGTATAGATGGTGCCTTGAAAGGTGGAGTTACCACCAAGAAGGCTTGGCAAGCTTGAAATCTTGGATTTGATGTGGCTCCATAAGAGGTAAGATCACATTGGCATTCTTTAACTCCTCATATGATATGAAAATGCGATAATAGAATATTAACTAGAAATGAGCGGTAACTAAGATGTAAATGAGAATATGTAGTAAATTGAATATGCCTACGAGCTACAAATGATGTATGATGGAATGAAATATAAGACTAAGTATGATTAAATAACATATTTTCGGTATTCTAAATGCACTCAAGTCCAAAATAAGCAAACATATGATTGTTGACCCCATAGCTTGATAAATCAATGATGGTGTGGATGTCATATATTGTGATTCAAGTCAAATGGTAATGTGTTAGATTGCCTAAGAGTTAAATGGCATGTTAAATAATGTTAATGAACGATAAATGAACTTGAGAACTTGAGTTTATCCATGTGGTCATTAGTAATTTAGAAATGGAAACTATGACGAGTGGAAGAGAAATAAGACTCATTTTCTATTTATAAACTCTTGGTTAATTGGTTGGCATAATTAATGCATAATGAACCAATAATTATAGAAGTAGGAATAGTTAAGCCTCTAGAGAAGTAATTTTGGTTCATAAATACATAACACATAAGTAAAAAGTGGTTAATTGAAATAACAATGTATATGTATGCTAGGCTTTATGCCTATATTGAGAATTTACAAAGTGGTAGATGCTCAAGTTCAAAGAAGGCACGTAAGGTGCTTGGAAAGAACAACTTAAAAGAGGTAAGTCCTTGGCTTTGAGAAAACTTGTAGAAATTTGTATATATTGATACACCAGCATTTATTGCATGTTGATGACTCTTATGCATGTTTTTGAATTAATGAGAATTATGATTGAACTATAAATGTTACAAAGCACAATAAATGAGATTGAAATGCTTAATGGCATGAAAAATGTCAAATGAATTTATGATGGTAGTTAAGATATTAATGAGAGGCTTGTGCCCGATGTGTAAGAATGTTGTTTAGAAACCAAGTGTGCTATAAATTATATGTTCTTGACAGCTATGAAAAATTATAGATGAATTGTTAATATGCCTCCTGCGGTTAAACGGTACCGTGAATCCTTATGAACACAATCTTTGGAATTTAGCTTACGCTAAGCCTATTCCCTATCTTGCGACCAGCATATATGTGTAGAGACTGCGATACTCCATACCTATCTCCTTTGAGCCAGATTATAATGTAGTGATAAACAATAATGGTCTTGTTTTATTTGGATGGGTTGTGATGACTCAACAATATAGTTTTTGCTATTTTTCCATGTCACGTACATATAATAAGTACTTATAATCGAGGAAGTGCTTAATAACTAGAGAGCTCTATGCATAACTGGATGAATGTTACTATAATGTGATATATATGTATGTATGAATCTTTGATTGTGTTATTTGAGAATGCCAATAGTATGATATTCGAAAAATGTATTTCTTTATGTGACCATTAAGGACTATATTGTACCATGTCTCCCTAATATTCTTAAAGCTAAATTCCTAAAGGTAACGCTTTAAGAACCAAAACTCAATTCCCTAAGAGTCAATGCTTTAATCGGTGACTGACATACGCTAAAGCCTCTGAGAGGTCAATATGTAGCTAGTGATTGATATAAATAGAAACCGAAACAAAGAACCTAATGAACTTCGTGATATGGAATATAGAACTAAAAGAGTAAATGTGAATACATGCAGATGAATATATATGACTTACAAGACTTGATGTTCATGATGTTTCGATTTATATGAATGACATGTATGATAACTCATGTAAAATTTAGTTAGCATAATGCTATATACACAGTTTGTGATAGGCACGCTAGTATGACTAATAGGTAGACTGTAAACATATGAATTGTCATTCAAGTATACCTTGAATTATATGCCATGAATTATATGATATTAAGTTACAATTTCTATACTCTTGTGTACTATTAAGCTATGAGCAGCTTAGCGTGTTACTTTCCATGCATATAGGTTTTGGAGCCAGTGGCTAGTAGATGGCAACAGAGAAGACCAAGCTCATGCAGAGGAAACCATGTAAGCCAAAATTTGGGTCAATCATATAAATAACATGCATTCATCTTAGTATTAATTAGATTGGTTGTAATTAATCAAGTTAATTAATTTGAGATTATGTATATGACATAATAATGGCATAACTTGACGTAGTTATAATGCATGAGTTGAAGGCTTGCTATGCCCTAGATCAATATATGATTGTTATCTAATAGGATCATAAAGGCTAATATCACCTTAAGGTGATATATATGTGACTAACCTGATATGTATGCCCGTTTAGATGAAATAAAGAGTATGGTAATATGTTAAAAAATTTTGTTTTGAATAGGTTTTAACCTCTTAGGGAATAGCACCCCATATGTATAATGGGATATATTGCTATTTTATAGGTGGGTGTTACATGAGATGAGTCTCGTATGGTTCATGCATAAACCTTGATAAATAACTTATAAATAACATAATATCTAGCCTAGTGTGTGTGAGGAACAAATGACTACCAATAATGCTCCTAAACACAATTGCATCAATTTTCTCACTTTCATCATTTTTTGACAACTTGACATTGCAAGCCATTAGTGTTGAGACTGGTTTGCAATTTTCCATCTCACATCTTTTTAATAGATCTTTTGCATACTTAGATTGGGATATGAAATTACACATTTAGCCTCTTTTCAATAGATCTTATTTTTAACTACAATAAGAGTTTTATTGTTGGAACCCTTCTTGGCATATAATGTTATCTCATTTAGACTCCTTTTAAGGCCACATCTAGACAAATACGCATCAATTTTCATGTTCCAGGCTCTTAGAACCTCTTTCAGTCCATACAAGGCCTTATGAAGCTTTAAGACTTTATCACCTTCTACCTTAGATGGGAAACCTTTAGGAATCTCCACACAAATATCCTCTTTCAAATCACTACTGAGAAGTGTTGATTTTACATCTTAATGGTAGATTTTCCAGCCAAGATTTGTAGCCAATGTAACGAGTAGTCGAAGTGTGTCTTGCCTTACAATAAGAGCAAATGTTTGTTCATAATCCAAACTAGCTTTTTGAGCATGTCCCTTCACCACTAATCTTGTTCTTAGCTTGTTAACTGAACCATCTAGGTTTATCTTCACCTTATAATTCCATTTTAAACCAATTGAATTTCTTCCTTTAGTGACGCTCATAAGACTCCAAGTTCGATTCTTGTTAATCATGAAAGCTCCTACTCCATAACTTTAACCTATCTAGGATCTTATGATGCCTCTTCATATGAATCAAGTTTAGAGAAAACCATATTACAACTTTCATATATATCAACAAGACTTCTGAATCTTGGCTTTAATGGTTCATCTTGGTCTTCATCATCAAATTCATCTTTGACATTTGTATCTCCATTATTTTGTTGTTGAATGTTTAGTTCCCCATTAGGTTTAGGAATAAGATCTTCCTATTGCTTTAATTTGTTTTCATCAAAATCCTAATATGAGTCTTCATCAATCACCACATCTCTACTGATTAGGACCATTCCATATTGAACATCATAGACTTTGTAGCCTTTAGCCATAAGTGCATAACTTAGGAGTATCCCAAGTCCAGATTTTTATCTAATTTTGGTCTCTTGGTTGCTGGGACATGGCCATAACATCCAGAACCAAAGATTTTCACATGCTTTATAGAAGGTTTATGACCTATCTATGCTTCAATAGGTGTGACTTCTTTCAATGTTGAAGTAGGAAGTCTATTCATAAAATAAACTATTATATAAGCAGCTACTACCAAAATTCATTTGGAAGCTTCTTCTCGGCCAACATATACTTACCATCTCCATGACAACTTTGTTCTTCCTCTCCACTACACCATTTTGTTTATGGGATGTATGGAGCTATGAATTGATGTGAAATACCATACTTGCTACAAATATCTTTGAATTCTGAGGAATTAAATTCAAGCCCGTTATCAGTCTTGACTGAGAGCCTTGATCTCGCTACCATTTTGAGTTTCAACCATCTTCTTGAATTTCTTAAAAACATCAAAAATTTATGACGTACTTTTGATGAAATAGATCTAGGTCATCCGAGTGTAATCATCCATATAAAGAACAAAGTATTTTTTTTTTTTTTTTGTTCAAGGACTCTTTTATGGGACCATAAAGATCACTGTAAATGAGTTCAAGCTTGTTTTGTGCTCTCTATGTGGCTTCAGTAGGAAATGGAAGTATGTGTTGATTCCCTATTTGACAAACTCCACATACTTCATTTGGGATCATTACCTTTAGCATATTTCTTGTCATGGCTTCCTTACATAATTTAGACAAGGCATTAAAATGAAAAAAATGACCAAATCTAAAATGCCACAACTTGGATTCATCAAGAGTTGCACTACATGCATTTTTTTTTAATATTAAACTTTAACATAAAGGACTTATTGACCATAGGCATATTTAGACAAATGCCACAACTTGGATTCATCAAGAATTGCACTACATGTATATTCTTTTTTAATATCAAACTTTAACATGAAGGACTTGTTGACCATAGGCATTCTTGCCGTTTAAGAGCCTTCCTTATCATAAATGTAACATAAATTTCTTTTAAAAAGAATAAAATAATCATTCAATAGCATTTGAGGCACATTTAGGAGAGTATGATAGAGTGAAGGGACATAAAAAACATATTCAATACATCTTGATCCAACCCTAGTTTGAACCAAAACAGTTCCCCTTCTAACAACCCCTACAACTTGACCATTTCCAAATCTTGCCTTGAGCTTGATAGATTTATCTAGGATATGGAATAGACTCTTCTTTGCCATTACTTGTACTTCCACTACCAACCAACCATGTATGTGAACCTAATTTGACATCCTCCGTGTGTTTATATGTGTATATATAATAGATATTGATATACATATAAACTAATTTAATTAGATCGGCCCAGCAAAATTTTTTGGTTCCATGCCCAAGTATTCTTACATTTTTGTCATGACACCATTAAAATTTATTAAATAACATTTATATTTATTTCAATGTTTAATCTTAACCCTTTAAATTTATATATGTATTTATAGTCGGATATTCCTATCAACATTATTTTATTTATATATTTCATAAGGCTTAATGTGACCCTCAAATATACATTTCAAGTTTTATCTCTTTTCATAAATAAATAGTTAAGATCAAATTTTATTAATTTTATTAATGTGATTTAATCTTAATTATTCATAAATGAATGAATGGCTAAAATTAAAATAATATTAATTACCTAGTATGCTTGGTGAATATAAGAAAATTCTAACCAGTAAAAAAATCATTTTTTTAGAAATAAAAAATGAAAAAAATTATACCTACCTACATATGTACTTCTAGCAATGAGGCGAAGAGGTCTTCCAGGAGTAAAATGCGTCTTTCTCACCAAAATTGACTCAATCACGTCGAACATGGGCATGGAGAATACCTATAGAATAAAAAATTTGCTCATTCTTAACTCTGTCCGTATTTAATTAAGAATTTAATATGTTTGTTAATTGGCTTTTATTTAATCATACTCAAATTGATTTAAAAATTATAGAATAAAGAACTCTAATCCTAATCAAAGTTGATGCAAATAATGCATCTTGATGTTTGATTAATTACGTGAGTAATTCACATTACAAATGCATTGGATTGACAGGGCAGTCAACTGTTCAAATGCATATATAAATGTACTGTCGTAATAAATTTTTCTTGTTTACATAAATTATTCACTTACAAGGTATTTGCAAATTGATGGATCTAGACTAGTATTTCCCGTATGATGACTGAGGCAAACAATATAAATCAACAGATAATTGAAAATAATAAAATATGCTACCTGGTAGCTTCCAAGAACATGGAAGAAGACCATAAGGTTTGCAGCAGCAATAAGCCAATTGGGGTTTTGAAGGGAAATAAGAACATCATCCTCCACAAGATTTCCAAAAGCCCAAAATCCAGAAACTGAAACCAAACCATAGCAAATGGCAACGATAACATAAGCAAGAACAGCACCTTTCCACATTGGTTTCTTTGAAGGTGTTTCACGAGTAGATGGGATTGTAGCTTGAATTTCTAGTACTACACTATGCCCTGCAAATGCAAATGCTATAGTTCCAATTCCATTCAAGGCATCAAATATTATGCCTGCTTTTGTCTCTGATCTTACTCCATAATTTGTTGGGTGGTGTTGGATGCCTTTAATTATTGATGCAATGAAAGCTACCATTGAATACCTGTAACAATTTTTTTTTAAAAAAAGAATTGTAATTCAATTAGTTGTCCAAAATTTAATAAAAAAATACTAATAATAATACTTTTATTAATTTAATGACAAAAGTACAGAATAACCAACAACTAGGTGATTTAAGTTTGAATATGGCAAAATTATATATATACGCAATGCTAAAAACAATGATCACTTTTTCAATTGTTTGCCTGATAATAGTTGACTGTTTATATAGAAAAAGAAACCTCTGAAAATACCTAACAGTTTTTGTTTTTTTAATTTTCTCCCAATATATATATGATAGAGAGAGAGATGCTAAAAGTAAATTAAATATATGTAATATACCCAAAAGACATGATTGCTGCAAGTAAGGAAACTCCGCTGAGCGCATTGAAGTTGGGAGTTTGAGAAAGCCCTAATTGCATAATAGTAAAGAAAAGAATAAAGTATGTTTGTCTAATATTTGAAAAGCCTGGTAAAATGAGGTCAGCAAACTTTTTCAAGGATTTCCCTCCTGTAACTGTGTAAACTATGCTAGAAGCAAGTTGAACAAATGACTGTAGAGGCATCACAATCCAATACCCTAGTTTTGGCCCAAATGCATGCATTCCCACTTCTGAGTACCGATCAAATCTCCTTCCAGGCATAACTTCATGCAGTTCAACTAGTTGCCACAATGAATATAAAGTGATCAACCATGATATCACTATTAATAACATTCCTGGAATCCTACAAGCACAGTTCCGTTAAAAAATATGGAAGATTCATTAGAAAAAATAGTTAGAAATAGCTTACATATGAAAAGGATTGATAGCAGCGGATGTAAAATTATTGCAGTAATATATGGCAGCATATTAGTAATAAATTTAAATTCTAAATGTTGCATCAAGATGCTTGAAATACGGCGATTGTCAATCAAATGGTGTCGACCAACTGTCATAATTTTAATATATTAGTTACTTTTTGTGATAGGAAGAATATACTCATTAGTTAAAGATAACCCACACCAAAGTTGTCTAAAAAACTATAAGAAATATAAGTATTATAGTTTGAGGAACTAGTAAGTCATGACTGTAAACTTCTTGTATTTTTATGAATATTAATTAATGCTATACATGTGTATTTATAGTACAAATGAGATAAGAATAAAGATGAGAATAGTTTAACAATAATAGACCCTATATACAAAGGAAACCAATCTCATAAAGAGATGAAGATAAACGTAGAAAATAACAATAAGATTGGATCTGAGCTCTTATCCTTTAACACCCATTAGTATAAAATATGTCTTAGGAAAATATGTCTTAGGTAAATGTTAGATATATCTGTTCTAAATAAAATAGACATATAAAGTCATACGGTGGTATTTTTGTAAATAAAATCGAATCAGATTTTACTGTTTTATAGAAAACAGATATATCAGATAAATCTGATAAGTATGTCATAGAGAAAAATAGATACATCTAACCTTAATGTATAAATTTACAAATTTAACTAGTATTAACTTAATAATTTATATTTTAAATATTATATTGAATATTTTAAATGTTTTAATTGTTATATAAAGACTAATTTAAATCTATTGCAAATCATATTATTTAGAGTAAAATAAAAAGATAAAAACATATTACAATGCACTAATATATATTTTATAATTGAAATATAAAATTTAATTATATCAGATGCGACTGTTTACTAGAAAACAGACTTATCAAATAAAAAAAACAATGTCACATAGGAGAAAATGAATAGGGTTGGGCCTAATGCGTCTGTCATGTTGAGAGCAGATGCAACCGGCACAACAGGCCGGACATGTCTGTCACGTTGAAACCAAACGTAACCGGCCCAAGAGGCCAGACGCGTCAGTTTTTATCGAAACAAACGCGTCAGTTTTTATCGAAACAAACCCGTCAGGCTAAGTTAGGATGCGTCTATTTTAACAAAAACATATGCGTCCGGTCCGTGATACGAGACAACGCCGTTCTTCTTAATCCGGATGTGTCTGTTTTGGGTGAAAACAGACGCGTCCGGCCTTTATAAAACCCTCCCCAACAGTTTCTTCCTCATTTCACCAACGTACGCCAATGATCTTCTCTGCGTTTTTTTTCCATTTTCAGTGCCAACCTCTCTTGTGTTTCTTCTCCATTTTTGGTCTCTCAAGCTCCAAAGTTTCATTTTTTTTTCTCTATGACATTTTCTTTCTTTTCTCCATTTCGATTTTTCATTTCCATTGACAACACATTTATCATTTTTTTTTGTTCGATACAGTATATTTTTTAGTTCTCCATTTCTCTATTTCGGTTCTTATCAGTTTGAGATATGTTTTCTTTTTCTCTTTTGTTAATTTAATTGAATGCTATATATGAGTATTGTGTTTATTTTGTTATGTATGTATGTTATTTTGGATATGAGTATTTTTGTTAATGTTTATAGATATGTATTAGGTTGTCATTATAAAATGACAACATAATATTATTTTATATAATTATAATGAAAGTAACAAACATATATTAAACTATTATAAAGTTCAATTATATTAAAATTTAATTTCACTAAATTAATTATATAATCAATTAATTATAAAATTACAAAATTTAACTTAAAAGAAATGAAATCTTAAACATTAAACTAATAATATTGAAGTATATAATTATAATGAAATCAATAAATATTAATTGATATAATTAGTATTAAATCAATTATATAATATAATATTAAATTAAATATTATATAATTATAAT
>CATIWF010010516.1:0-25382 GCA_949630135.1 Balakata baccata | reverse complement strand
TTTCACCTGCCCATTTGGAACGTTCGCCTTTAGGAGAATGCCTTTTGGATTATGCAACGCTCCTGCTACATTTCAAAGGTGCATGTTCTCTATTTTCTCTGACATGCTTGATGATTGTATCGAAATTTTCATGGATGATTTTTCTGTTTTCGGTGCTTCTTTCGATGCCTGTTTGAAAAATTTGACTCATGTGCTTAAGAAATGTATTGAATCTAATTTGACATTAAGTTGGGAAAAGAGTCATTTTATGGTTAAGCAAGGAATTGTTTTGGGTCATGTAATATCAAATAAAGGCATTGAGGTAGATAAGGGTAAAGTGGACTTGATTGGTAAATTACCACCACCCACATCTGTTAAAGGCATTAGAAGTTTTCTAGGACATGCAGGCTTTTATAAGAGATTTGTACAGGATTTTTCTAAAATTGCACGTCCTTTAACTGAATTACTTGCTAAAGATGCCATTTTGTCTTTAATAATGAATGTCTTTCTACATTTAATACCTTAAAGGAAAAATTGACTTCTGCTCCTGTTATTATGGCACCTGATTGGTCATTACCATTTGAGATCATGTGTGACGCCAGTGATTATGTTATTGGTTCGGTACTTGGGCAAAGGGTGAATAAAGCTTTACATGTCCTTTATTATGCGAGCAAGACCCTTGATGATGCCCAAATTAATTATTCCACAACAGAAAAAGAACTTTTGACAGTTATATTCTCCTTAGATAAATTTAGGTCGTACTTGGTAGGGTCTAAAGTGATTGTGCATACTGACCATGCAGCTTTAAAATATCTTCTAACAAAACCAAATGCCATACCCTCCAAGTGATCAAGGATGCCAACCACTATTTGGGCTTCTTAGACATTCGATTTAGGATGTTTGGCCATCAACAAGAGATGACTAAGAATCAACTTGCCAACGTTTTCGGATTTCATACATAAGGCATGCTTAATGATGTAAATATGCACCTTACGTACCCTACTTTTTGGCAATCCATTTCTTGTGAGAACCACATTGATAAGTTTTCCAACTCCAAACATATAAATTTTTTCCTTCATTTCAACCTTCAATGTGTTCTTACTTTCACCTTTAGTGCTAAAGGTGATAGCAATGGAAAGGTAAACAATGAAGACCCATTTCTTTTGTATGCTAGATACATCATAAGAAGATGGAAACCGCCCCCTTCTAATTGATAAATTTTATTCCTTGGCCAATACTAATGGAGGCACCATCTCTCTTCATGCCCAAATCACCCTCATAGCCAAACATCTTAATCTATTAATCGAAGACAACTCTCGACTTCTCACCATAACCCGCTCCAAATATATTTTCTCAATTGCAAAACCATTAGAATGGTAACCAATGATAATCTACCTAAGTCATGTCAAAGAAAAAGGCTAGAGCGTCAATTGATAAAGGGTCAAGAAGTCAAGGGGAATAAGTGCATGAAGAGCCCTCCTAAGTGTATGGTCCTCAACCCCTCTCATTGCAAGATGTTTATGTCTTGCAAATGTGATCCTTTAATTTGATGAAGGATATGATAACGCATCTCCACTTGGATATTTAGGGATTTAAGGCCACATAAGGATGCAAGTGTGTCTAACAAATCTTGATAAGGCAGCACACTTTGAAGGGGAGCATAATGAAGATCAAGATGAAGAGGGAGATGATGAAGAAGGAGGAGATGCCTAGACCTTAGCCTTTTGTTTTATTTTTTTTGTTTCTTTGCACCTTGAGTGTTTAGAATGTGACTTTAACTTTGATCAAACATTTATGTCTTCTTGTGTAACACATTGCTTTTAATTTAATGAAATTGTGATTGTTTTTGCATTCTATTTTATTTGTCTCTCCTATTTTTCACGTCTTTGGTGATTGATATGACTTTCTTTTTTTTTTTTTGCCAAAGGGGCAGAAAAAATAATAGAAATTTAAGCAAAATAGACTTAATTTCGGATATGTAACTAAGTTAAAAATTGTTGACTTTTAACAATTTGCTTTGACTTAATTCTTCAACACGTAAACGTGCTTAGATTATAATGAAACTTGATGTGCACCTATTTCAATACTTGAATTTCAATTCTGCACTATCAATTTATTATTTTTGCTTATTTTGATTTTCAAAATCAATAACGAGAAGATTATTGACCTTAAGGTGATTTATCTCTATTTTGATCTTGACAATTAAATTAATTGTCCCTAATATTTTCATTAAGTGTTGTTTTGATACTATACATAGTTTCAAGCCAATTGGACTCGATTTACTTAGTGAACAATTCTATCAAGTGTTGAAGACGTGTAGTTCCGATTTCGCAACCGAGAAAGGATGTTGCTGACTGGATAAAATTCAATCCCAAGTGAACTTCAGATACATTTTGGTTCACAACCTATTTCCTAACTGGAAAACTCATCGCGAAGCCTCTGTCATGACCGGGAAAGGTGACTCATGTCTAGAAAATTTAAAGGGACATGATCTTTAAAAGGTGACTAAACCAGAATATGACATGTCATCTCAGAAAGTCATAACAGCTAGGTTGACTTTCAATCTTCCTAACCGGGATAGGTTTCTCGATCAGAAAGTGCTTGATTTCAAAGAATTAAAGCTACATGTCAAAATTCTAGCAATATTTCGTGATTGGGAGACCAAACGGGAAATGACATTTTTTGACTGGGAAAATAAAGTCATGATTGGGAAATTCATCTTAAACTAGCCATTAGAGCTGTGGATTAATTAGAAGAAGCCATGTGTCATTACCATGTGGATAAAACCATTTTTTGATTAGGAAACGCCATTTTATGACTGAAAAACCCTATCTGCATGCAACATTTAATGCACTTGTAAGAGAACATTAGAAGGACTTATGGCATCATTTGTAATGACTAATTGGTGGGTAATTTGTATAAATATCTTACTAAAAGGTAGCCATTTATGACAACCAAGTACTTTGTAAGTGCCAAAACTCTTGCAAATTTAATTCTCATCTTGTTTTCATTAATTCTTGTAAGGGTTCAAGTGGTAAACACTTGGGTTAATTTTGTAACAAAGGCTTATATGAGAGCTAACTTGCAAGGAGTTAGTTGATGTGTTGACCATTAAAAGACAAAGAAATTTTGGATTGTGTTAGCCTTGGAAAAACATATAATTAGGAGTGATCTAGTGAAAACTCCATTTATAATCTAAGGAAAGTTAGATTGGTAAAAACTTTCAATTGCGATTGTAGAGAGGATTAGCCTTTATTAATACCCGAACCTCTACAAAAATTTCTTGTGTTATTCTCTTTACTCTACTCCTTTAATTTCTTGCTTCATCAATTGCCAAAAAATTTTTTAATTTCTCACTAATTCATCCTCCTATTCTTGGTGATTGTTTGAGCAACAATTTCTACTAACAAAAATAACCACTAAAAATGACACTGATTAAGGGTTTTAAATAATATTGTTTCTTTTCTCTTTTTAAAACTCTTAAACAAAGTCATTTTTAGTGGTTATTTTTGTTGGTAGAAATGCTAACATTGAGGCTTATGTGATGTGTTGAATTTAATGGAATGGATTGAGGGTCTAAATTGAATATACAAAATATTTATTATATTAAAAAGAAATTTTTACAACACACTCGCACCTAACTCACTTACACACACTACTCATTTTATCAGTCTCTCACGTTCATTCATACTTACTTGCACACATTGGACACACATATTACTCACATACTAATTTTTCTCTCTTACACAAAATGGAGCATTTAGCTCCTTTTATACTATAGCTTGAGTCGGCAACACTATAACCGACTTGTACTTCTTTTGTAGTTTCTAATACTAGGTACTTTATATTAGCAAATTATGATCTCTTGAGAATTGTGTAGAATGTCAGTGGTAAGTAGAAAGTTAGTGTTGACTTTTCAACACTCCCTCTCAGCATCGTCTTTCTTAATTTTCCTTTTCTCATTCTGGAATCCCTTATCCATCTTCATTATCATAAATTTTGTCTTCTTCTCGTGTATCATTCTTTTTACTCCTCATTGATTGTAGTGAATTACTAGACTTATCTCTCTATTTACTACTCCAAAATTTGTTTTTGTGCACTTCGAAGCTTTTCATAAAATTTTCTTCACCCAATGCCATGCTATTTTCTTTCTCTTTTAATTTGTCTCTTTTTCATCTTGTATTACATTCATTTCTTTCCCTTGATTTCATCTTTTGATTGAAATGTTGCCTTTTGCCTCCTCATTACTTGAAGACAACAAAGGCTCTTTCAATATTTTGGGACTTTCTTGCTTCTCTTTAATTGCTCCTTTGTACTTTGTAGTATGTCACTTTCTTTCTTATAGTTAATTTCTTCAACATATTCATTTTCCATACTTGGAATTATCTTTTCGACTTCTACAATTGATTTTGATTGATCCTGAATTTCTTCTTCTATTGGAGCACTTATATAGAAACTTGATTCTATTATGTCCCATTCTTCATCACTTTCATATGACTTTTCAAGGTACTCCAACATAATAGATGATGCCAGCTTGTTCCACTCAACCTCACTATCATATGCCTCTACCAACTCATTTAAATCATCATTTACTTGCTCTTCAATAACACAAGATACTTGAATGTTAAAGTCACATTTATCTTGGTCTTTGATTGTACAAGATGCTTGAATATCGAAGTCCTATTTCTCTTTACTTAAAACCTTAAGCACTATTAGCATTTCCTTCCGCTTTTTTATACCAGTAGTCTCAAGCATAATGACCTTGTTTACCACAATTGTAACATTCAACATTATGTCGGCAAGATTTTCTATCTTATATATCTTCTTGGTCTTGTTATTGTTGTGCTCCTCCTAAATATCGACTTCTTGGACTTTCTCTTGAGGATTTATTTTCATTCTTAGTCTTAACTTTTATGTCTCTCCATCTTTTGGGTCGGTGATTCCCTTCACTGCTAAAAAGTATCTCATCTTTACTCTTTAGTGGGACCCCTGCCATCTATTTAGCCAAGCTTGCTTGATTAGCTAAAAGATTTTGTAACTCCTACATATTTGTTTTGGCCACCCTTGGATTGTAGAGATAAGTACAAGATAGATATTCAAGTCTCAACCTATGAATAATAATTCTTCTTTTTCAAGAATTAGTAATTGCAAAGTCAGAATCTAACTTGGCAATTTCAATGGAGATAGACTTTACCCTTGAGAAATATTGATTAATAGACATTGTACCTTGCTTAGTTGCTATTAACTCATTCTCAAGGAACCAGAGCCACATTTCAACATCTTTAAATTACTCAATCACCTTATGGATCTGTCGGACAAATCTAATATTCCCAACACACAAAAGTAATAGATTGTCCACAAACATTAGATGGTTAAACTTAAGCCTCTTATGCCTCGAATGGAAATCAAATTGAGCATTTATTTTACTCTTTAAAGCACGATACAAGTACTCAATGCAGATAACAAACAACACGGGAGTAGGGTCTTTCCAAGCTTACTCCCAACTCAGTGTTTTCCTAGACTCACATCAAACTTTTTAGTGTTTTCCTAAACTCACATCAAACCTTTCAAGCCTTTTTCTAAGGCTCACTCATAAACCCAACTAGAGTTTTTCTATATACTTACTTTTATCTCCTTACAAGTATTTTCTTAAGGCTCACGCTCAAACCTTTAGGGTAACATTCAATCCTTACAAGAATTTTACCTAAACTCACTCTCAAATCCTTTCCTCAGGTGTTTAAGGAGTTGGCTGGAACAAATGTGAGAGGAAAACACGGGAAATTGGAAGAAAAAAGAGAATAGTGGAATGCAACAATTTCTTGAAATGGAAAAAGGGGGAAAAACACTGAGATATCTTTTTTTTTTTCATTGTTCCCAGGGATTTTTTGGGTAATCCACTCCCATGCTGCAAACAGTCAAATCTGAACTAAACCTTGTCACTAACACTTAAACTATCACTTTCATAAAAGAAAAAATTTATTACAAAAGCTTTAATATTAAACTAGCAAAGCTTTAACATATGAAAGGTAGTTCACTTACATTTAATGGCTTTTAGAGGGGAATTTATAGTCGCAAACCTCTAAATAGCCGTTACAAATAAATCTCATGAATCCTCTCTAATAGTTAGTTTTTGCAGCATTAATTGTTATGCAAAACCTAGACTCATAATTGCTTTTTCCACCATCTCATTTGTGATTTCTTCAAGCTCCAACAGTCACTAACATATGGCTTATTCTGGTTGGTTTGCTCCATTACAGTCGATTCAGGATGAATATTGTAGTTGCTTTTTTTCTGTCTTAGTTGCACTTTGTCTTTCGCGGGTTATTATCGCAGTCGGCCTCCATTGCGAACCAGATTGTCCAACTGAGGGTTTTGCCTTTAATGAAATCACGGTTGTGCTTCCTCACATTGTGATTGTGAAAATCATAATCTTCATTTCCCACCTGAACATGTAGCTTGTTTGGATTCGTCTTCTTATCAACGATCACTATTACAAACTGTTCATTCGTGGTCATGAACTACCTCTTACGACGAACGAGATATTTCTTAAATTGAGGTAATTAAAAATTTTATGTACAGAATTATGGTAAATTTAAAATTATTTATAATTTTATGGTAGACTTAGGAGAGAGAAGGAGGCGTGCGCCACTCCAAACGGCGAGCACGGTGGGGGTGCGCTATTTGGAGTGGCGTATATGCCACTTGGCTAGTAGGCGTGCATGGCGCAGGTGCCATGTGGCTTTGGTTTTGCATCATCTTCAGGAATCCTCCAACTTTTTTTCTACCTTTTAGAGACCCGTAATTAGACAAAATAAATAGGTGAGAAAATTCTCAATATTTTGGTTAAGCTATGTGTATAATTGCTTCTTCTAATGATATATTTGATTTTTGTCTTTTTCATGCATGGTAAAAAATTTGGTGCTTTAGATTGAGCAGTCAACTTGAAGATCGTGGAAAAGAAATTTTATATATTGCTAAACTGTGGTAATATATAGATAAATTTATGTAAATTATATTTTTGGAAAAAATAAATTTTGAAAAAAAAAAGATGCAGATAAAAATTTTATGTAGATAAATTTTGAAAAAAAATATATATATAATATTTTAAGTAATTTATGTGTATAATTAATGTTGTAAAATTATGAATAAAAGTGATGTAGTATTAGTAGATAAATTTTAATAGGTTGATAAACTTATTTAGTGAAAATATTATTAAAAATTAGAGTAATAATAGCTATGTAGTAATAATGATAATATTTATAATAAAAATTTATTATACATTATAAATTATTATTATTATTCTTAGATCATATTAATATTTGTAGGTTTTTCAGTGATTGTTGGAGAATTGTTTAAGTAATTGGTGGAGAAGTGTTTAAGATATAAAAGGATTTTAGCAGTAAATGTTAGTAATATTAATTGCATATTTTAAATAGACATGAGTTTATTATTTTTTTATTATATAATTACTTTACAAAGTAATATATTGCTATGAAAATTAAATATTTAATTTATTGTAATATATTGAAGTTATTTTATTTTATTTGAATAAAATAAATTTAATAATAATAATATGTCATGTACAAATAGTCGTGGTATACATAAATAATATTGTAAAATTATGAATAAAAGTGATGTAATATTAGTAGATAATGTTATAAAATTTTTGTGTAAATTTTTATTAATAGCAGTAAAAATAGAAATTAATAATAATAATAATAATAATAATAATAATAATGCATATTATACTAAATATCTTAACCAGTATGATAATAAGAAAAAAGTTAATGAATATTCATTATTAATAAAAATTTTCATTTCATATTTCATATGTAATGAACAAAAACAAGTATATTACTGGATAAGTCAAGGAAGTAACCACTAATGCACGTTATACAATTAATTGATTTATTTAGGAAATTTACATATTTGCATTATGAGTGTTGAAGAAAAATTATTTCTAGTTATTCAATTGAAATTGATAGGCTAAATATTAAGTATAACAAATAATAAAATAAATAGTAATAAATATGTCATGTGTGTAATTATTATTATTATTATTATTATTATTATTATTATTATTATGTTGAAATCAACTATTTGAATAATAAACAACAATGTAATGCCTTCAATACTGTTTATGACCATTTATTGGGATAGCAAACTAATTGAAACTCAAGTTGACGCTACTTTTGTGAATGGATATACAAAAACTGTTTTTCTGGATAAAGAATTATGCATAGAAGTTTTGTTATCTAAGGTCAAAACAATTTTAGAAATTGTTAGTAATGCAGTTATCAATAAGATTTTGTATAGAGCTCCTATATGTAACCGTGGAAATTTTTTTTTTTTTTTTACTTATACAAATATGAGGTGAAAATGAAGTTGCATTGATACATTAAATTGTTAGCCAATTTCCTTGCTTTCAATTTATTGAATTTTTTGTTGATTGCTCATGTGATAAGTCTATTGAACAACATAATATTGGAGGATGTGAATCTTTAAATTCAATATTTTTTGAAATAGGTGAGTCAAGTCAACAGGAAGATGATATGAATAAATTTGAGGATTATGATGATGAAGATGAGGACAATGATATCGATGATAGTGAAAATGAGGAGGACAATAATGGTATTGATGAAGATGATAAAGAAAACTATTATGATGAGGTGGAAAATGAAGATGAAAATGAATATAATCAGTTGACTGAAAGTGGACATAGATCTGAATATATAGCTGATAGAAATCATTGGACACACTTGAATAGTCACGACGTTGAACAAATGGAAATAAATATAAATGTACCAGAAGAAGACATAATTTGGGATTCGTCAAAAGAGTTTGGATAAGAATATCTTTTGATTCAAGGGATGATGTTAAGGTAGCGACCAAAGTGTACTCAATGAGGGTGAAACGACAATTTAAAAGTTATGAAACAAGACTAAATACAATCACTATTGTTTGCAACATTGGTGAAGGCTGTAATTGGAGATTGCAAACTACGCTCAAGAAAAAAACTGGTCTTTGGGAGATAACTCGATATAATGGTCCACACACTTGTAGTGCTCTTAGAGAATCACAGGACCATAAGAATTTTGACTCAGAGTTGATATCAAGATATGTTAAGAGCATGTTGTGGGAGCAATTTAATATCATGGTGAAGGCACTTATTGAGGATATGAGGGACAAATTTAATATTACTCCCTTATACAAAAAATTTTGATATACAAAACAGAGAGCTATTGGATAATTGTTTGGAGATCAGGATGATTCATATTTGCACCTATGTTATTCCTTCATAATGCATGCATTAAAAATAAAGGTTCTTTTTGGAATGTAGAAGGTGAGGTACACAAGGTCAATGGTCGTCTTGTTGAAGGCATTTGTAGATTTAAATGAATGTTTTAGGCATATAAGTCATGTAGTGAAGGTTTCAAATATTACAAACCAGTTTTGTATGTTGATGGAACATTTTTTATATAGAAAGTATAAAGGTATTCTCCTAATGGCTTAAGCTGTAGATGGTAATAACAAAATATTACCGGTTGCATTTGCTCTTGTCGAAAAGGAAAATAAAGAGAACTGAGAATATTTCATGAATCTATTACGCTACATTATTCGTGATGACCGTAATGATGTGTGTATTATTTCTGATTGTCACATAGGAATCAAGCATGTAATGAGTCAGGATTTATGGCATCAAAATCCTCATAGATATTGCATTCGCCATATTGCTAGTAACTACAATAGTAAATTCAAAAATCAGAGTATGAAAAAATTGGTTGAGAAAGCTGGTATGTATTTAATGCATAAATAATTTTTATCATTAATAACTAATATTGTGATATCTGAATATTTTGAAGACTAAAAATTTGTCATTCATAGGCAACTTGCATCAAAAACGAAAATTCAAGAAGTTGATGAAGAAAATTGAAGTGAGGGACCCTGATTCGTTTGCTTGGTTGGAAAAAAATCCATCGATACAAATGGGCATTAGCATATGATGTTGGATATCGTCAAGCTGTGATGATCATAAATTATTCTGAGTCCATTAATGCAATGTTGAAAAAAAAATTAGGTATGTATCTATCACCACAATGATGCATATGCTGTTTGACAAGCTTGTTGACTTGTTTCATGAACATTGTGTTAGATATTCACAAGTACTTGCTAGTAATTATCAATTCACTCATAAATATATAGAGATATAGAAGTATCGAGTGCAAAAGGCTCATAGTCATCAAGTCAAATCATATAATAGAGAAAATTGTGTGTTTGTGATTAAAACAACATATAACAATGAAAGAAGAAAATATGGTCACAGTCAAATAGTCAAAATGGCACAACAAACATGTACATATGGAAAATTTCAACGAAGCAATATCTCATGTTCTCAAGCCATTGCAGCTTGTATGAAATATTAGATCGATTACACTTCTTATATTTCATCATTTCATACAATGTTTGAGACAATGAAAGTATGGTCAACCCCTCGGTCACAAAGAATACTGGGTATCATCAGATGAATTTCTGTTGTTCCAAATTCTGGATGGAAGCGTAAAAAGGGAAGACCAAAAGCATCTCAGAGAAAAAATGAGATGGACTGGAAAATACAGGAGGATCAACATGTGTCCTTTTTGTGGTAAATGTGGTCAAATGAGTCATAATGCAAGGAGGTGTCCAAGAAATTGGATTTAAAATGTATTTTTACTATGTATTTGTAGCCTAAAAATTTTGTAATTCATTTTGAATGTAATTTTATTAGTCATTAATTACTACTTCGTTAAATGTATAATTACATTATTAAATGAATGATTGCTTCAAAAGTTTTATCATTATTAATATATGATGTTTTAATCTTATATTATTCAATCTCACACAAGTATGACATCTCACCCACGAGATTACATGCATCCTGGACCATACGATGGTTCGTTGTTATATTTACAATCTCAACACATATTTCAAGCAATTTGGAATAATAAGTTAATAAAAATAACAATCATTTTATTCAAACATCATTTATGACATCGTAAAGCATATAATGACACATATCATATGCATAATTTTCTTAGATAGAAAATGAGGTGTTCTACTGCAGAGAGCTATACATGTAATAAGTAATGATGCTCAGCTAGATGATTGAATTAAGCAGTTGCTGAAGCATACCGGATTTTACGGATTAGTGCAGATACCATTTTTTCAACTTAATTGGCATTTAATTTCTACACTAGTTGAGAGATGGAGACTAGAGACATATACATTTCATATGCCTGAAGGAGAATGCACAATTACACTTTAGGATATAGCTATTCTGACTGGTGTACATATTGATGGTCTTTTAGTTATTGGACAGACCAATGGTGATTGACCATCTCTGTGTGAACGTTTACTAGGAATTAAAACTCTACCAGATGCAATTAGAGGTTCTCAAATAAAATTAGGATGGCTGGAAGATCAATTTGTAATATTACCTCCTGGAGTTGATATGAACACTATTATATCTCATGCTCATGCACATATTATACGTATCATTAGTGGATCCTTATTATGTGGCAAAGGCACTGGATGTATGTCTTTGATATATCTTCTATTTTTAGAGGATTTTGCAGCCATCAACTAATATAGTTTGGGAGCTGCCACATTAAGCTTCTTATATCGAGAATTATGCACGACATGCAGATTTCCTCCTGTGTCCTAAATTACATGTGCATTATTTATTTTACAGCTTTGGGCATGAAAAAGATTTCCATTTTTAGCTCAAACAATGAAAGTTAATAAAATACCAAAAGATGCACCATTAGGTTAAAGGTATATGACTTTTTAATTATTAATATTATTCAGTGTATTATTAGAATTATTAATTAAAAATCACAACAACTAAAAATTATTTATTTCGTTATATATATAAATAATTGTAAATGGATCGGTCAACGGATAGTACACGACACACCTTCATATGAGCTAACCCAGATCCATTACAAACTTAATATATATCGCTCCGATGAGGTGTGTTATAGTGCCCCTAAATAATTTTTTAATTTTTTTTTATAACAATTGATAGTATTTAACATCTTATATTTTACTGAATAGATTATATGAGAATCATATACTATAGATATTATTCAATTTTTACTCGCCGATTATTTGAGAGGTCGTGACATATGGAGGACAATGGTGCTTTTAATATGCATGCATATAGTAGAGTGACACTAGCCTGATCGAGTTCTCAGACAGTTTGGCCTACAACAACCAATCTCTCGCCCGCCACAGCAGACTAAACATCTTCACTCAATAGTTTTACAGAGCAACACTAGTACAAATTGGGTTGAAGATTATTCGATATGGATTCAATTATGGAATAATAGAGCTGAATATGTTATTATAGGCGTACCATCAGATGGTCCACTCCATTACCATTCACAATACATTAAATGGTATCAACAAATTACAAGGAGATGGATTTCTCATCAGGATGCTGCTGTTGGTGCATCGGTATGAATACATATTCTTATTTTTTCACAAATTATAATTGTCTTTTATAAATGCTTTTTCATCACATTATATGACATAAGTCTGATTAACTTTTATATTAACTACATGCTGATACACTTGAGCACCTTTCATTACCAAACTCTAAATATCTCCCATAACATATCGCCACCAGTTCATTAGCGGCATTACGTGAAGACAGACATAGAGTTTCAATGCCACATCCTTAACCTGCATCTGCTCCTGTCCCAATTTAAGAAGAAATACAACGTGCATGTGCTTCGTCTGAGCAACTATCACGTCGTCGCCAACAACAACATAAGGATGTACTTGTCCCTCCATCTGCATCTTGTCAACGTGTGCCTCAACCTGTTTATTTTCATCAGTTCCAGTAGTATCCATCTTCCTCTACATATCCTGGGTCATCCACATCTGGTGGACTATATATCCATTTTGGACACATGTTCTCAATACTAGGCTTCTACTCTTCTAGCCCATTTACAATATATGTTGCCTCCACACACAATCCATGGATGCATCAATCACAACATTCCGAGTTCATGTATATTCAGACGTCTCAAATACTAGTAGATTTTATGGGTTTGTCCACCTTTCAACCCACACATACAGGCTCTGTTCCTACACAGACATATTACTTTCCAGGGGGTACTGCTACTCATGAATCTGATGATGACGACGACAACAACAATGGTGGTGGTGGCGATCAGACACGAAACTCTAGTTTGATGGATATGAGTGCTCGAATAATAGATGGTAGATGATAAAGACGACTTTAATCATAAATTCGAGAGAAATCGGCATTGTGGAATATGAATATATTTTTATATTTGTACATTTTTTTTTTCTTTCACAATTTATTTGTACATTTTTTATCGCTAAAAAATTTTATAAATTTTTATTTCCTATATTTTACTTAATACATAATTAAATTCTAAATGTTTTATGTGAAATTTAATTGATTCGTTAGATAGCAAATTTAATTTATCAACCTCTAATTTATAAATTGTATCTTTATTTTTCTAAAAAATAATTAACCAAATTTTAATTAATAAATTTAATTGACAATTAATGGCCATCAAAATTAATAATAATAATAATAATAATAATAATAATAATAATAATAATAATAATGTGGGTTAACTTTTAAAGCAAATGATATATAAAAAAAATTTGTTATAGGACAATTTTTATAAATTTTCTCTACATTTTTTATCCCTCAAAATTTTTATAAATTATAATTTCCTAAATTTTACTTAATGTATCATTAAATTATAAATGGTTTAATTTATAATTTATTAATTTAATTTAATTTATTTACTTAATTTTCATTAACTATTACTAAATATAATTTATTAAACTTTAATTTATAAATTATATCTTCATTTTTCTAAAAAATAATCAATAAAATTTAATAAATAAATTAACAATTGTGCATGGAGCATGTATATATCCTAGTGTGTGCCACTTCATGCTGTGCCACATGCGCACCTATCAGATCACTTGCTACTTCAAGTGGCACGTGTCGGTCAAACTGTTATAAAATCTGAATTACTGTTAAAACTATTGCAAATTTAAAAATTTTACAAAAACTACCCCAAAAATATAATTAGTTTGTGTAGATGCCACAAATTAAGAAATACCCCTACGACGAACTTTGTGGGCATGCGTCAAATTGCAAATGCTATTGTTTTTATGCACTTTTGGCTTTAATGAATTCATTGTCACTAAAAGCTAGGTGCAGTCGCGAAATCCTCTTTATGTGTTGACACTTTATCTTTATCGCGATATTAAAGATATTTGAAGGTACTTTGAGAATTCTATTAATAATAATAATTATTATTATTATTAAAATAATTATTTAAAATTAAAAGAAAAATATTTTTTGGGGATTAATGATAATAATAATATTATTAATTTATAAGGGATAATCTTGGAAAAGTTTGATAATAATCCCTCGGTGAAAAAAAATGGTGGATTTTTAACTTTTCCATTTAGGATGTGGTGGATGATAAATTTTCTAAATTCCATTGGATTTTGACTTTTTTTAAATAGTCAAACAATAAATTTGACATAAATCCGTAAATTGTTCAAATTCGCTTATCTAAAATCTCTCAATCCAAACATAGGCTAAGTGTTTGACTTCTAAATGTAATGAAGTTTGTAATCAACGAAATAACACTTAATGAATATATTAGTGACATTCAATTTAATTGTCAAAATAAAAATAAAAATATACCAATTTAGGTTAATAAAAATTATAAAAAAACAAATTTACATAGAGTTAAGTTCAAATTAAATTTATTAACGAAATGGATAAGAGTGAGATAAAGTTTCAAAATAGATCATGACATGTGAATCTGACATGTAAAATATGTAAAATTAGCGTATTAGTGTTGAATATGTACGAATTCGTGTTATAAACGAGTAAACTTGTCTATTTCACGATTTAGAATGTGTCATGTCACGGGTTGACATGACACATATATAACACATGTAATTTTGTTGTAATGTCAAGTTAATAGTATCATTTTAAAAAAATAAATATTTAAATATTATATTCATATCGTATTGTATCAAATGACTCTAATAAAATATAATAGTGTCGCGTTCATATTCGATTTTAGGACTATAACACAACATGAAAATTAAATATATTATATTTGTCGTATTTGTATAACTTGTTTAGTTTTCGTGTCATATTTATACTGACATGTTTAATAAATGGATTGCATTCATATTGACTCTTAAAGCATCATTAACGGCTTGCAAGTGACGGCTTTCAAATTTGAAAGCTTGTAAATGTTAAAAGAAGAGAGTGATACTTTCAAATAAATAAAAAATTTATGTGGGTCATATTTTTTTTATTTTATAATAATTATAATTATTAATGATAAATATAATATATTAAAATATTAATAAGGTCCCACAAATTAAAATTGATTTGAATTGCAAAGATAAAATATATTTAAAATAAAATTTTGTTGATGTAGCAAGGAGAACCATAATTTGAAATTGCCATCCAATTTTATGAATAATGATGCTTTAATCAGATTATTAGAATAAATCGACATAATACGAAGACGAACCGCTAACCAGATTTAACACCTCAACAAGAGTATTACCCCATTGGCCCAAAAGTCATCAAACGAGGATATTTTCGTCAAATTATATCCAAGAACAAACTACAAGTTAACTGTAATAGAGAATAAAGAACAAAGAATGGCATTTTGCCGATCCTTTTTCAATTGTACCTCCTCTCCTCCGCTTCACCGTCCCTCGCTTGTCCCTCATTCCAAATCAACTTTATCTTTCCTAAACCGTCCCTACAAGTTGTCCAAATTTACCAAGCTGCCACCACTTCCATACCGTATTCCTCACACTGCAATGATATTTAGGTCTCTGGGTCCGTCAACATCAACATCCATGGAATCTCCTCCAGAAGGTTATAGAAGAAATGTGGGTATCTGCCTTATCAATCCATCTAAAAAGGTTAGTTTACATTGAATATGTATTTTATACAGTTAATTATTGTGTATAAACTATTCTAACTTGTATAGATATATCAACTGTGCAGATATTTGCTGCTTCCAGGCTGGATATACCCAATGCTTGGCAAATGCCTCAGGTGATTTTCCGATTGTTCTTTATAATTGTCGTTTCTTTATTAGCATGTATCTTTGATTTGATTTTCTGCTCTAGTCATGCCTGTTGATTTCTGAATTCTCATTGTTTTTAATGCTAGAAAGCATGTTGATTCAATCATAAGAAACCTTTCTGAAAGTTTTTCCGTTAATTGCCTACTTGTAATTCTTGTTCATAATGTCTAATTTAAAGATTCTGTTAACTTTTGATTGACCAGTTGATGTTTGATTTATGATAATAGTTTGATTTTAAATCTAAAATTAAGGAAAAACCGAAATTGCTCGTTTGTTTTTGTTTGGAGCTTCAAGATCATGATGGAGTAGCCGTAAAATGCCTTATGTAGCATGCCTTAGAGTGTGTTAGTAGTTGGTTAAGGCTATTTCCTAAAGATTTTGTTATTTTTGAAGAAACTCGTAAGTAAACTATAACTGGATGTTCTGATAGAATATGTAAAAGTTATAAGGATATCTAAATTGCGTGCAAAATGCTTTGTAAGAGAGCTAGAGATTGAAGCAAGCCCTGCTAATATTTCTTGGATTTGTTTTTGTGATAATGTTGCACAGCTTGGCTGATAGTTTCTTTCCAGAAGTTCTACGTTCATTAATGGTTTTTCAGTATTAAATAGGGAGGTGTAGATGAGCATGAAGATCCTAAAACTGCAGCCATCAGGGAACTAAAAGAAGAGACAGGGATTAGCTCAGCAGAAGTTCTTGCTGAGGTTTGGTTTATGTTCCTCCCTTGTTTCTATTTCTCATGGCGTTCTTTAAAAATTGATTCCATTCCAGGAAAGAGTGAGCAAATGAAGATTTTCAGGGAAGTGATCTGGCACTTCCTGCATCATAAAATACAATGTGATTAAATATAACAATCAAAATTATATTTGGGTCACAACACTGACCATGCATTTTACTGCACCTAGAGGAAAGCATTTTCCAAACAAAATAGCTTAAGTAGTTCATGTGTTAATGGATAAGCTTCCCTTCAAACAAATTATCAGCACTGTTACAAATAACTTATTTTTAGATATAAGTCCATGTTTCTCATTGTATGCTTTTTGTGCCTATATCCAATCAATTTGTGTTGCATTGTCTTTTCCTGTGCATTCAACTTAGCTGATACTTAATATTGCAAATTTCTTATGCTTCCTATTTTCAGCTTTTCCCTTGGCTTTTCTCTAACAGCTCATATTAGTCCTCACAAGTGTTACATAAGAAACCATGACTTCCTTGCGCCAATGTTTGAATTGATCTAATTCAATTTGATATGGTTTTTATCATACTTAGAGAGAATTAGCCCTTCTGTTGTAATCTAGTTGTAACATCGGTGGTCATTGTTCAGCTCTACTTTTTTGGTCCTTGTTATAGATACATGTTTGATAACTCGATTATTTTGTGCAATTTATAATTTGAGTGGCTAGAAGTTTTCGTCAAGCATTACACCCTATGATTATTTAGCTCGTTTAATTTGCAGGCGCCTAATTGGTTGACATATGACTTCCCAGCAGAAGTTAGAGAAAAACTTAAAGTTCAATGGGGATCTGAATGGAAAGGTCAAGCACAGAAGTGGTGAGTATATGGTAATCCATATGTAGCTTGAAGCGTGTTGCATACTCTCTAGGATTGATGCCTCGGTTTGGTCTGAGCAAATTAATTTAAAATTGGGTAGTTTTTTTTTTTTTTTTTTGTCTTTTATGATAATTTCTTCTAATTTTGCATTCTGGTATGTCTTATTAAATTCACACATGCACAGGTTTCTCCTTAAATTCACTGGGAATGAGGAAGAGATTAATCTTTTGGGTGATGGCACAGAAAAACCTGAATTCGGGGAGTGGTCATGGATGTCACAAGAGCAAGTACTTGACCAAGTGAGTAGATGTAACTTCTTCTGAATGCAAATAGTTATATGAGACTGAGTGTTCGTATGAGCTCAAACTATCTATAGCTCTTTCATCGAACTTATATGAGCTCTATTTTTTAGCTGTTGGATTTGAAGGAATTTAAGTTGTTAGTAAGTCACTAATACGTAATAACATCATATTTTTAAGATCCAACAACTATGAAGCACGGACACTTCAATTACATAGCGTGTCGCGTTTAGATACCGACACGAAACATCCTGGGTACATTTTGTAATTTTCAAAAAATTAGAAACACATTTATTTAAGTTAAAAACATATTTTTTCCTTCTATAAAACCTAAAATCTATATGTGACACCAATCATTGCTTAATATATTTGATTATATGTCATTTTTATTTAATTCATATAAAAATAATAACTTGTAATTATATTTTTTATATTTATTTATTTATAAATTTACCTCTATATTTTTAATATTTATACGTTTTTCTCGCTTGTTTATGTCTTATACTTTTTATAAATTTCGTTTTCCAGTATCTTTATAGGTAACCTTATCCGTACCTGTATCCGTGCTACTTAGTCCAATAATCAACATTGACTGATAAAAGAAGTAAAAAGAAAAAGAAAAAAAAAATTAAATTCTAGGTTTAGAAACTGAAATCATAGAAGCTTGTGTTCTGTATAGTTCTTCTTGCGCTTTTATTCTTCCTTGTCACAAAGATATGCTTAATATTTTTTTAACATACATTAAGAAATTTTATTAATATGATTGAAACAATAAATTTTAAAGTTATAAAACCTAACTAGGCCAACAAACTGGAAAAGGCAAAGAGATAAGGGTCAGAAGTTCAACCTGAGTCGAATAGGTTAAAGTGAAATAAATATAACATTTAATAGGTCCATAAATACATAGTAAAATATTAAAAATGTTTACTCAAAACATGTTTTATGCACAATAATATGTTCAAAATACCAATATTGAAGTAATACATAATCGTGTTAAAAAATTTCCAAAAATAAAATAACGTATATATTTTATTTATTATTTTAATAAATATTAGAATTAAATTATTAACATATTTTTAATTTTTAAAAAATCAAAATAGACAAGAAATTTTGAAAAGTTACGTTACATTCATCTCAATTAAACTAAAATTTTTATGATAATTAAAATAATGTTAAAAGACAATTTATATGGAAATTTTGTCATAATATATACTAATGTCTAATAATGAAAACGCAAATAGTTATATTCAATTTTTTTGAACAAGATAATTAATTCGAATTAAATTCAACAATCAACATTATCAATTATATATGTCTCTTGAAGAGAGTGAATAATTTTGTGAATAATTAAACCAATATTATCAACAAAAGCTGACTCCACCTCTGCATCACTCACTCTTATAAAACTTCTGCCTACTTGCCTCTTCTGCTTGTGTGTCTCTTTTGTTTCTCTTGGAATATACCCTCCATGTATTGGGTTCCAATGAGGTGGGATCACTATATATCCCCTTTTACTCCCCTTCCTTTGGCTCATTTCTATCATTGCTCCCTTCATCAACAATAGTCTTGTCCTCAAGACTGAATGTGGGAAATTAACTTCTTAAGGCAGATTCCTCCTCCCATGTTGCTTCCTCTATTGTTTTTCCTTGCCACTGAATGAAGAATTGTTTGATGACCTCCCCATAATATTGGATTAGTCTTGAAGCCATTACCTTAGCTAGGACTTGTTGCTCTTCAAACTCCACCACTAGTTCTTCCGGCATGTTAGGAATTACAGTGTTGGTAACTACGGCCTTCTTGAGTAGAGATACATGAAAAACTGGATGAACTTTGGAGTTTGCAGGAAGTTTCAATTTGTAGGTCACTAGTCCCAATTTGGTTTTAATTTGAAAAGCCTATAGTAGCGAGGAGAGAGCTTTTGGTTAATTTTTTGTACTACCAATTGTTGCCTGTGAGGGTCTTAATTTGAAATAGACCCAACCACCTTTATTGTATTCAACATCTCTCATGTGCTTATCTGCTTCTCACTTAATTTGTTCCTGAGCCCAAGCAAGATGAAATTTAAGCTGGCGCAATGCTTCATTTTGGTCCGGCAAATCCTTTGCTACCACTTCAACCTTGATTTCTCATGTGATGTATTGGATTCAAAGGTGACTTTCAGCCATAAACTACCTCAAATGGAGTTGTCCCAATATACATGAAAATTGGTATTGTATTAGAATTCTGCCCAAGGTAAGTCTTAAGGCAACAATTAACTATCTTAATTTTGTCCATCCGTTTCAAAATGATATGAAGAGCTTGTTTTCAATTCTTTAGCCAGAACTTGCTCATAAAAATAGGATCACGATCACTCAAAATTGATTTTGGAATCCTATGTAGACATACTACTTCCTTAACAAACGCCTTTGTAACATGTTTGGCTATGAAAGGGTGCCTCAGCAAAATGAAATGACTGTACTTGGATAACCGATCTACCACTACAAGAATAGTATCATACCCTTTCAACCTTGGGAGCCCTGAAATAAAATCTATAGAGATCTTGTCCCACACCACTTCGGGAATATTCAAAGGTCGTAACAAGTCTGTAGGAACCAAGGTGCTTGCCTTACTTCTTTGACACATCACAATTCTGAACAAATTTTTGTATAGTAGTACTCATCCTTGCCCAGTACAAATTTGTTGTTAACTGATGGTAAGTCCAGTAATACCATGAATGTCCTCTATCTTGGTACTGTGAAACTCCTGCAATAATTGAGGAATAAACTTGGGGTGGAAGGAATAACTAACCTTCCCCTATAGTATAACACTCCCTCATGCACAGAAAAACCAGGCCTGGAATCAGGATTTTAGTGCAATTCAGCTTTGATCTTCTGCAGTTCGAAATCCTGCTGTGTTGCCTCTAATAACTTATATCATTCTAACCAAGCTGGAGAAAAAACTAAAGCACTGAATCCACCCTCTTCTCTTTTAGATAGAGCATCTGCCGCCCTATTTTCCTTGCCAGGCTTGTTGCATATGTCAAAGTTATATCCCAATAGCTTTACCACCCAATTATGTTGATGCAGAGTTATCTTCTGTTAGAGAAGATTCTTAGGACATTTTTGGTTAGAATAAACTATGAATTGACTTCCTAATAGGTAGGGATGCCAATGTTGAACTGCAAGTGTTAGAGCCATCATTTCCCTCTTATAGGCAGAATTGGAAAGTGTTCTATCCGAGAGTGCCTTATTGAAATAAGCGATGAGATGGTAGGCTTGCTGTGAGCACTCTAATTTTTTCAAAGTAACAACATCAAAGGCACGACTCAGCCAGTTAAGGTCAAGAATGCATAGTCGGCAGAAGGGACGAGCTGACAAGTGCATATTGTAAGGCGGACCAATTGACCCAACCTAAGGTCCGACTACGAGTTTTTAACTACAACTTAAACATACGCTATTAGAGCTGGAATTACCGCGGCTGCTGGCACCAGACTTGCCCTCCAATGGATACTTGTTAAGGGATTATACTCATTCTAATTACCAGACTTGATAAGCGCGGCATATTATCACTACCTCCTCGCTTTAGGATTGGGTAATTTGCGGGCTTGCTGCCTTCCTTGGATGTGGTAGCCGTTTCTTAGGCTCCCTCTTCGGAATTGAAACCTGATTCTCCGTCGCCCATCACCACCATGGTAGGCCTCTATCCTATCGTCGAAAGTTGATAGGGTAGAAATTTGAATGATGCATTGTTGGCACGAAGGTCATGCTATCCGTCGAGTTGTCATGAATCAATCAGAGCAACGAGCAGAGCCCACATCGATCTTTTATCTAATAAATGCTTCCCCTCTAGAAGTCGGGGTTTGTTGCATGTATTAGCTCTAGAATTACTATGGTTATCCCGAGATAGTATCTCCAGTATAGTAGGTGCTTCCACCATGTGCCAATAAGCTTATGCACATTTCAATTCTCCTTGCCAACTTCACCAATTACTTCCAATGATCATTGCATCAATTTGTACATAATTTTTAGAGTCTACACAAAATTTAGGCATTTTTTGATTCTTTGTCTAATTTTTATGAATTTACATGTATTTTTTATTTAAAAAATAAAAAAATAATTCTAATATGAGAGATTTTTAAAATTTTTATATAATTAAATTGGATTTATCTTAGTATATGTGCAAAATTTCAGCTCAAAACTCCATGAATTGAATTTTTTTAAGGGGGTGTGGTGGGTGGAACATTGTCATGTCTCGTTCTGCTAGGTCCCAACATGTCCCTTATGCTCTTTAGAGGGTTGTTGCTTGAACCCCCTCGGGAAGCCTCAAGGCCTAGGTTCTGGAGTAGGCCTAGGCCACTTATAGGCATCCGTTGTTGGCTTAAAAGGCTTGCCCTCCATCAGTTGTTGGCATCATTGTCCTATTGGTTGCCGAAATTTTGAGGGCCATGGTGGGCCACCACACCATGGCTACACGCCTGGTGGCAGTAATTACTTGGCAACAAACTGCCTTGATTCTGACTTGGTTGAGGGTGTAGGCCAACTCTTGAGCATATTCCCAAGCATTGCCTCACTGCATGAGGTATCTACTTGGAAGGCTCAACTCCATGCTTGCGCAATAGGGATGAGAGCATGACACTCGTGTGTCTAGCGATTGCTTCAATAGTGGTGGCCTAGCAGTGTGCTTATGCGCTATGGAAAGGCCCTCTCAGCTTAGGTTGTGGATGTGCGATATGGACATCCTAGCCAACGTTGTCAGGGTCTAGCCCCATGCTTGGGCATGCTAAGGGTTGCTGCAGCTGGGGCGAGAGCATGGCACTCACGTGCCTAGTGATCACTCAAGCTAAAGCGGCCTTACGGTGTGCCTATTGGTGGCAAGCTTATGGATTGGAACCTAATCCCTTCATTTATAAGACCATCCCCCTTACATATGCTCTTCTTCCCTATTCCTCTTTATCTGAATCTTGTTTGTGTAGAAACCTTCCTCTACCCTAGCACGACCTCAACATTTCGTGCCATGTCTATCGCCTCTTGCCTTGTGCTCGGTATCCTTGCCAACGTTGTCAGGGTCCAGTCCCGTGCTTGGGCGTGCCAAAAGTTGCTGCAGCTGGGGGGAGAGCATGGCATTCGCGTGCCTAGTGATCACTCAAGCTAAGGCGGCCTTACGATGTGCCTATTGGTGGCAAGCCCATGGATTGGAAACCTAATCCCTCCATCTTAGAAGACCATCCCCCCTCCATGTGCTCTTCTTCCCTCTTCCTCCTTATCCGAACCTTGTCTGTGCAGAAACCTTCCTCTGCCCTAGCACGACCTCAACATTTCGTGCCATGTCTATCGCCTCCTGCATTATGCTCAGTTTCAAAAGCCTAATCCAACTCTTCACCTCTTCTTTCAAGTCATTCATAAAATACCCAACATACAAAGCTTCAGGTTCCTTTGGAATTAGAGATGCTATTACCTCAAAAATCATTAACATAATCATCCACACTCCCCTTCTAGCGTAGCGCAACAAGCTGCTCATACGGATTAAAATTGGAGATCCCACTGAAACAATTTAGCAACTCAACTTTGAACTAGTTCCATGATAAGTCTTTATGCAGCTCCTTAACCATCGTGAGCCAATGCATCGCAATGCCTTCCATGCACACATGGGCTAATGAGACTTTTTGTTGCTCCAAAATGTTGTGTACTTGGAAATATGTTTCAACCTGTGTAAGCCATCCTCGCGTGTCTGAACCGGTAAAATTCAGTAGTTTAACCTTCCTTGTATGATGGGACAACTCTTCAGCCATTGAAGGTTTCCAAAATTGGGTAGGGATGGAGGATACCCAGTTGGTGGAACCATCCTTCCCAGGTGAGACTGTTCTATCACTTCAGGAGAAATAGTGGACTGTTCGAGACCCTCACGTTCCTCTTCTAGAGCTGGCTACTTCTCTAATTGCCTCACATTCTGTATCATCCACTGCAAAATCAAGCCTTGAAACCTCTCTTGGCCTTCTTGAACCAGTGTAAAATTTCTACTGGTTTTGTTAGGTGACATTAAGCTGCTGATGAAGCGATTCGAACTGACTGGTGACACTCCTAAGTTGTTGTTCATGAGAGTCTAACGGGGCTTAAGTCCGCATCTCGATCCGGTAGGTCAGACCAATGATGCAAATATCAAAAATCTCAATGCAATAATGAAACCAACAGAAGATAATCTCAGAGGCAAAGGATGATATTCATTCAATATTTTCAAGAGTCACAACTTAACAAGTAGAATACTAATGGAGCTAATATGAACATGGGTATGTGCTATTACAAAAGAAATGAGAAAGACAACATCAAAGGAGCCGCAATAGCTCCAATGCCTGGGGATGATTCCCATTTCCAGCAACTTGGAAACCTTAGCAAAAGCCAAAATGAACAAAAGCAGACTCCACCTCTGACCTCTACACCACTCTCTCCTATAACAAATTTTGCCTATATGTCTCTTTTGTTTTTTCTGGAATGTACCCTCCAGGTATTGGGTTCCAATGAGGTTTGGATCACCATATCTCCCCTGTACTCCCTTCCTTTAGCTCATTTCTATTAGTCTCATGTGCAATAATTCTTAGAAGAAAAAAAATTTCAATGTGTAGAAGCATTGAAATACCTCTTAAAGTCAAGTTCTCAGAATGATCACTGTATATGCATACATCTATGGAGCTTCAGTTCCAAATGCGAATAATGCTTAAGAAGAATATGATGTGTAGAAGCATTGCAATACTTTTTAAAGTCAACTTCTTCGAATTGATCACTGAATACACATCTATGGATCTTCAATGATATAATTATATGAGTTTCAAGTGCAAATAATGCTATGAAAGAATTTGCTGTATATAAGCATTGCAATTACATTTTAAAGTCAAGGGGTCGAGATTGGAGAAAATATCAAACTCCAAGGCCCTTTCTTAGACCATCTCCAACCCATCAATAAAATGGCGTGAAATATGGAAAAGAAAAAAATTGTGGAGGCTAGCGGAACTCCAATCGAGTATCAAAATGGCGAAAATATTAACATTATCAACAGTAGAATGCCAGATTTGGCATGGCGCTGTAGCCACGCCATTACTGTTGTTTCTTAAAAAAATTGTGAAATTGCAGAGACACCTCATATTTTATGCATATTTCATTTTTTGAGAAGAAGGTGAAGGAAAAAAGAGAAAAAATGAAAGGAAGAAAGAAGATGAAGGAAGAAAAAGATGAGAAAAGATGAGGCACACGTGTAAATGGATTAGTGAGAAATGTAAAAGTAATTAAGTTAATTACATGCCAAACAAATAAATATAAATTTTGATCTATTCAATTAATATTCAATTAAAATTTGCTTAATTTTTAATCAATAGATTTATATTTAATTAATATTATTATATATTTAAGTTGTAATT